>JANZLC010000202.1:7627926-7638133 GCA_026413385.1 Erythroxylum gracilipes | reverse complement strand
CATTTTATGTGAAGGAAGTTCTGCCAAATTGTGGCTTGAAGGGGTTTAAATTTGGTCTTGAAAATGAGTGATATGTGCTGTGTGAACAGTAACTGAGGAATGTGACCTGGAACTTTGATGAATTTTTCTAGATTGATTGAGGTTGAATTTGTGAAATTAGTCTAAATGAAAGTTAAAGCTTTCCTTGTTATCTTTTTATTTCCACTAAGTATGAAATTTTTCGACATGTAGATTGAGAGTTATGACCTGTTGATTTTCAGCTGTTCATGTACATTGTGTTGGAACTTAGTCCTAAATGTAGGTTTTGTGAGTATTGTGCTTGGAAGCCGATTTCTGGACTGTTGGGGTTTTAATTAGGTCAAATGGTCTTATGAAAAGTTGTAGAAGAATGTTTTAGCTTTGAAATGAGGTATACTATGCTAATTTTGGATGTAAGAATTGGGAGTTATGAATTTTCAAAGACTGGACCTGAGTTAGGTAATCTGTTAGTGAACAACCCTTAACAGGGCAGCCACATTCATGGATAAATTTAACCTAGCTAGAGGTGGAATTTGCTTCTAAGCCCTTCATGAAAATTGAAGTATGTTGTCTGAACTGTTCATTTATATAAAGTAGAGATTTTTGGGACATTTGGACAAGGAGTTATGAATTTTGAAAAATTGTAGTACTGTTCAGGTGCAATGTATGGGCAGAACCTTTAATTGAGTTTTTGACCCATTTAGCAATTGAATTTGGTTCCATGTTGTTCATGAAAGTTGGATAACATGTTTTGATCTTTCTTTTGGAATAAAGCTTGTAATTTTTGGCAAAGGGAATGGAAAGTTATGATTTTTGCAAAATGGTATACTGTTTTGGGAAATATTGTAAAGGCAGTAACTTTGGTTACATTTTTGACATCTTTAGAGGTTCAATTAGTTTTCAAGCCCTTCATAAATATTGTAGAGCTTTCGTTTATCTTTCCATAGACACTAAGTTTGTCTAATTTGGAGTTCGAAGTAAAGAGTTATGACTTGTGGAAGTTGGAATGTCGGAAGAAGTTTTTCAGGTCTGCCATTGTAGTAGAGTTAGTCGACTAGGATCCCCAGGCTAGTCGACTAGGACATGCATTTTTCCTGAACTGACATCTCTCAACTCTTTTGCTTATAACTTGTTCGTCCGACTTCCGATTGACTTGATTCTCGAGGCATCGGATTCTTGAATTATTTAATTTCATTTCTATATAAAATTGAGAATTTTTAGAGATAAAATTGACGTAGATTGGTTAGGTCAAAGTGAGGGGACCAGGTAATTATTTTTCTGGTCTATGTTTTATCAATAATTGGACCTATAGAGGTCCAAATTGCATGATTTTGGTACCTATGGTTTCCTAAGTCATAGGGAAATATTTTGTGATGTGAATTACGGGATAATGTCGGGAATGTCACGAACATGCATTGTACATATTTTAATTACTACATGTGCATTATTAAATAGTTATGATTCTACATTTGGTAATATTTCTATACTTTGACCGTTATAGAGGCACATTTGGAGCGTCGATCCACCGATGTTGCTGAGACTTTCTGGCATTAGCTCGGAAGCTATAGGTGAGTGACCTAGACGGTTCCTCAATTATTATTTGCTTAGAAAACTATGGTGGATAATGGCGGGTTAGTTAATTGTGTTCTGATTATGGGTTCAAGATAGAAGGTCCGATGTATTAGGAAGTGATGAGATAGAAGTGCTTGTGATGTGATGATATATGAGAATTTGTGATATAAAAATTGCTTGTTTATAATGTGATTAGTGTGACACATGGATGAATTGTGATATATATATATTACGTGATTGGGACATATGCATTTCATATATGAATGCATGAAATATAATGGCAGTTGTGACCAGGATAGCCAACGATCAGAGCTTAAAGCTCAACGAGTGAAAAAGAGCCTCGAGCTCGAAGGGAAGTAATGCATACCCAGAGGGCTCTCCTACCCCTAAGACGCGTTTAACGCTTAATGAGCCCTATATGGGACAATTATCAATGCGCCCATATTGGGACAGTTCAAGCACTCGGTCACAACACCGTAATAAATGAAAAAAGTGTCGCATACGCATTTCATATGCATTTGATTGAATATCTGGATTGGGTGAAAGGCGAAAGGCCTTATACTTGTGTGATAACAACCATGTGGTATTTCTGAATGTGCTAATGTGAAATAATCTGTGAACTGCTTAAGTGCAATCATGTGGTATTTCTGAATGTGAGATTGTGGAATATCTGTGATATACTTGACTGCTGCATGAATTGAGCGGACCGTCGATGATGGTTCCTCACTGAGTTCGCAAAACTCACCCAAAATTTGCAATTATTTTTCAGGCTTTGAAGAGTACCCCGTTAGACAAACGAGAGTATGCCTAGTGCCTGCAAGTCAGATATGGGAGTCGGGATCAGTCCACGTTTGCATTAGTGTCATCCTACTTTTATACAATTATGTATTCTGTAATTTCTGGAAAAATAATATTTTGTAGTTATAGTGGGATCTAAATGGGCTATTGACATTCTATTGATGAGAATGTGTTCACTGAAATGTTTATGAGTAAAATTGGGCCCAATTTGGTTATGGTTTGTGTCCATTAAATAGCTCTGTTAAATGCTATTAAGTGTATTGTTATAACTGAAAATGTTTACAAATTAAAGCGAGCCCAAATTGTCTACTGATTTTCGCGCATACAATTGTATAAAAAAAGTGGACTGATTTTTGACTGATTGAATGTTCTAGCACGCCACCATCGCGGGCACAGACTCGGATATCACCATCGATATCGGGTCCGAGTCTTGCGGGAGTGGGGTGTTACATTCAAACTTCAAATCTGATCCAATTTCAGTTCCTAAGCCTCCTTTTGAAAGCTCATGTCCATGTAAGTCATGTCCTAGGCTTCCTTGAGGCGGATCATACCATGTATGCTTCTCTTGTCTTTCACATGCCCATGGTTCTCCATCATTCTTCGTCTGATTCACCTTGGACCAAGCTTTCGTCTGATTCATGTTTGATTAAGCCTTCGTCTGAATCATGTTTGATTCTTTGGCCATAACTTCTTCGTCCAACCTCCAAATAAAGTGATTCTTGAACTAATAGATTCCTAACATATGTTTCTACCTCTCCATAAAAATTGGTAGCCTTTGGTGCTGATTTGAAAAAGATGGATGAAAAGAAATTAAAGGGGTCGGTTGGAAGAGTATGAATTGGACATTTTACTGAACATACTTCTGTATTTTGATAATAACATGATCTATAGAGCTCCGAATGAGATGATTCTTGTTTTTAAATGAAATAGAGATATAGAGCTATAAATGATCTGAAGAGATAGAATTTTAATTCAATCTCTAAGACTTTCAAATTCGAGATGGAAGTTGAATATAGTGTACTATTTCAGTTTAATAACAGTCCGAAAGTGTTTGGGCTATAACTTTCATATTTCTGAACCAAATTGAATAATTTTAGTGTCATTAGAAACTTAAGACAATAGGGAACAAATGTTTTGAAGAATTCAATTTGTAATTCTAGTTTGAAGTTTTCCAAAATCTGTTCTGAAATAGGAGAAATGAGTTTAATTATGGAGCTACAATTATTTTAAAAAAAAAGTCAAATGGTGATTTGGGTGTCTGACTGGTATGGGCTTGTTCCTTGTGGTTTGAGTGTTATGAGAATGAGAGTTCATTGAAATGACCCAACCCTTCAGGGTAATACACTCACTTTTCATGATTCCGAAAGTTGGATTTCAAAAATGAGGTCCAACAGTTGTGGTATCAAAGAAAGAGTTGGGTTCCGAAAATGGGGTTCAACAGGTTGGATTAGTTTTTTAGCTTCTTAGGCCTTATTAGTGATGTGCCTCGGCTTCTCTCTACAAACTATACTAAAGCTGAGAGACGAGAAGCATAATGAAGAAATGATAGGGAGATAAGTGAGTATGATTTCTTAGGTTAAATTCACTAAGTTGCAAACTTCGTTGCTGGACAAGATCGAAAAGGTGGGAAAGAAAGAGATTCATATGTAGAGGGAGAGAGAGAGAGAGAGTTAATTGACATGGCTAATTACGTTGGCATAATTACAGGGAGTCTAATGATATATTATTTTTTCAAAAATTTAAAGTTTCAGCACTTTAACTTTATTTTTTAAAGTTTGGACTATTATTGTAAAATTCTAAAATTTTTTAATAATTTACTCTTAAATCAATATATTATAAAAAAATATAACAATAACCTAGTAGAAATTCCACTGACACACCAGGTTTGAAGAAATCCAGTAGTACATAACCTTATCTCAAACTAACAAGGGCTTTTCACAAATCAATCCTGTCATAGGATATTCAAGCGGTGGAAGTCTCATGGTACACCCTCATTTGGAAAAATTCCTTAAACCTAAAAGCTTCCTTTATTACTTGGTTAGCTATCAAAAATAGACTCCGAACACAATGCAGGTGGTTTCAGTCGACTGAAACTTCATGTGTATTATGTTGTAATGAGAATGACAATCGTGATCACCTATTTTTCGGCTGTGAATACACTAAAGCCATATGGAGTAGGATCAGTAGCGAAGCTAAGCTAAGGGAGGGTGGGCATTTGCCCACCCTCAACTTTTTTTTAAAAAAAAGAATATATATATGCTGTATGCATATAGAGGTTGCCTTCTCCACCTAAAATATGTATAGAAAAAGCTGATCAAAATTACATCAAAATTCTTATTACTTAGGTGTTACATCAACGTTCTTATTATTTGAGTGATCATGATATTTTATTAGATATCAATCTTGTTCTATAAAAGTAAATTGCTTAATTAGAAATTTAAAATAAATAAAATTTTTATATAAAATTAAAGATAAATCGAAAGAATTCAATTAAAAAATTAAAGATATATTTAAGATTACAATTTATATCTATTGCAAACATAATTAAAAATCTAATAAGTCATACACAAGTAATTAAAGAAAAAAAAACTAATCTAATCAAATTAAACTTAACTTTAAACAATTTAAGAAACTCTAGGATTATTTTTTTATATATAAATAAAGATCAATATTAAACATTAAATCTTATTCAATCTAATAATATTCAATTATAATTATAATTAACTTAATAAACTTTAGTTAAATATTAAAATCTTACACACACACACACACACAAATATATATAAACAAAAATTTTACATAAATTAACATTCATAGCATCTATACTAATTGAAATATTCTTTTAATTTATTAATATAGATATTGTAAAAATCAAGCACTGTAATATGTAATAATTCACATTAACTTATTTCAAAAAAATGATTTTACATCACTTCTAAAAAATTTGGGTAATTGTATCACTTATTTGGGTACTTAGATTCTGGATAGGGACTTCTAGTGTTTGAGTTGACAACCAATCGATTAAAGCCCTGTTGACAAGCTCTGGAACTTCGTCGTGTGGACAGTGACCAGCCTGTAAATTCACTAAAGTTGTCTGCGGATAGAACTCTTTAATTCGTTTAGCCTTAGCAGGACCAACCCATGGGTCTAAATCACCCCAAATCAACAACAGTGGGCATCGCAGCTTGCTCAAGGCACTGTCTAAAGTGTATGTGTTCTGATTCAAAATAAATCTAGACATTAATCTGCGAAATAAAGACAATTTTTAGACAAGAACCATCGCTCTATTGTAAGGTCAAAGGACTGAATGGCTTCAGGAATATCTCTAGTGGAACAATCTCATAGAGAGGGAGGATGAGACATTATTTCAACTGGATTATGAGAGTCAATCCGTACCTGTAATAAACTTCTCCAGAATTCGGATCAGCTGCAGGTTTTGTTATGGATTGCACAAGGTAGTCATCCACATTGGAGCTATTTATATATACCTGTAAAGTAATTGATCATGTTAGTGTTCAATTCAAAGAAACGATCGTGTGTAGTATGACAATATCATAACTTGGCGCCATAGACAGATCTTACATATGCTTGGAGATCAAAACTTGACCATCACTGGGTACCAGTTACATGGATGACCCAAAAAACTAGTCTACTGCTGTTTAAGAAGAAATGATGTAGAGGTAAAATAATTTATATTGATGTCCAAAAGTCAACATGCCTTCATCTAAGAAATAAATTCTAAACGTTCTAATAATCAGGTTTACAGAATTTCACTAGAAACCTCAGAGTTTATTTTGATAAATGTTTTTGGTATGTTTCAACTAAAAGTTCTAAATGTCTTCTGTAGCTAGGATGTATATCCTTGATCATATTTAGTTGATGACCAATAAAATTTCACGCTGGAAATATTAAAAACCCCAGACAGAATTTACATGCATGTATGCTTAATGTGCCCTGCAATCAAAAACCCAAACTAGATAAGAAAAAAGTTACTTACACTCTTTAAGACAGATTCAATGCGAGCTGGTTGCTTCGCTTGCCAAAATAAAAATCCAAGGACAATACGCTGGAAGATTTCCTTGAGAGGCTTCAGGACAACTTTCTGGAAAACTGAATCTTCAGGTTTCTTTGTTTCTTCATTTGCATTTCCAAATTGTCCAGCAGAATTTAGCAGTACGACTCCAGCAACTTGCTGAGGCAACCCCACAGCTGTCACCAAAGCAGTAAATCCTCCTAGACTGAAAATTTACCTTGATTATAAACTGCCCTGCCAATGAGGACAATGATAATACTTTCCCTTTTGTTTCGAATCCTTATTCAACAAAGAAAGGAAAGATTACTGAAATGTATTCCAAGTTGAAAATTGCCTTTGTTATATGCCACACAAGATTTTCATGGAACGAAGATTTATAAAGTATAACATAAAACTTGGAAATGTAATAACATCAATAGCTTATACAAGAGGAAATGCAACAAAAAATCACTCGTCATCTACCTGTTTCCTACCAGAACCGCAGGCTCTTTCACTATATCTTTCAAAAAATCAACTACTTGATCCTTCCATACCATGGCATCATACTCAATAAGTGCTTTCTCACTCCACCCAAAACCTAGCAGGTCTAAGGCATACACCTTGTATCTCTTGGCCAGCTCAGGTATATTGTATCTGAAGTGACATGACAAAGGGCACGGAGTTATCATCAAAGTTTAGTTCTATAGCAGGCACAAATCGAGAAATTGTGAAATGAAAAAAAAAAAAGAACAAAACGAATTCATCATCAAACGAATTCATCATCACTGAAACACGTAATTAATCTCGCAAAAATGATCCTATCATTAGCTTCAATGGTTGCAATATGATACACAATCATTACTTGGCAAGCTATTACCACTTCAATTCCCTGTGGAACCAGAGTGCTAACACAAAATGGATAATCTTCATGAGAATTGCTCATCAAAAGATGGAAGTACCTCCAATGAAATGCTGAAGCACCAAAACCGTGGATGAGGACAATAGGGAACCCTTCTCCTTCGACTACATAATGAATTTTGTAACCCCGCCATGTCCAAAAATTGTAGCCCTCTGGTTTAAATGGCAGTCTCTCAACCCCTATAAAAGGAGCCCAACTTAATAGAACTGCGGGTAAGTACTTCTATAAGATGAAGTTCAGCTACGAAAAGATAGGCAACAAGGAACAGGGCTTCCTCCATGAAAAAACCGAAAAAAAAAAAGATTCTTATTTTCGCTAATGAACTTTGAGAACAGTAGAAAAAATATGTTCTGATTGTCCTTTTTCCAGAAAATTTCGTACTATAAGATTGCGTAAGCACATGAAAGTAAAGACCTAACCTTGGATAGGTTCTGTGACCAAAGAAGAGCCCGTAATAGAAACGCCAGAAGCTACAATTCCTTTGAAGGCAAAACCTCTTCTGTTAATTGCGCAATTGCTTCCTAGAAGCACAGAAAAGAGGAAAGAATAGATTTTAACCAACTCCCTTATCCAGCAAAGTGATTTAAAAGAAACCCAAAAGCTAGCACGAGAAAGAAACTCTTCTCGAGGAGAAAAGAACGTACTTTGCAGATTGAATTTTGCCGGTCCAATAAGCCTGGTGCTGGTGCTGGTGCTGCTGAAGAGCTTCGACCTAAGCGCCGGAGATACTACAGCACATGAAGAAGACATTGAATCCAAAAACCCCAGTAACCCTAATCAATCAAGACTTTGAATTTGAGACTCCAAAAGATGTAATTTAACTGTGCAAGGAGAAGAGATATACGAGGAACTTGTGTGGTTTGCGTGTGTTTGGGGTTGTGGCCTTCTTCAAGCCAGATACCACATTTTTGTTGGCTTTTGCCACGAAATTTTGAACCTTTTTAAGTATTTTTTTTTTCATTCACGTCAAGAAAATAATATTAACAGAAATACAAATACACGACAAATCCTAGTAATAAAAGGAATCCTTTTATTTTGATTGTTCTGATTTTACTCCTTTGTAGCCAAAAAAACACTCATTCCTTTATACGCCTTAAAACCCTCGTTAAGCTCTTTCGACTAGATTAGAATTGCTTCCACAAACATGGACGACAGGATTGAGCAAGTATTAGAAGAATGTCAGAACGACATAGACATAGAAGACGCTATCAAGCGACTGACCGAGCTCTCCTTACAATTTTCAGAAGTTAATTCTGTGTCAACCCAAATTCAAGACCAAGATTCTACAATCTCAAATCAAAAGAACCTTCCGGCGAACACTGAACAATGGGCAGATATGTTCGTGATGGAGATGATGAATTCAACAACAATTGACGATGCTAAAACACGCACTATCAGGATTTTAGAGGTTTTGCAGAGCAACATTACGGAGCGAATTCAGGAGGAGGAATCTGAAAGTTCTCAAAGGAAAGATTGATGTTGAAAGAAGGAATGGAAACGATAAGCCAAGAGAATGGAATACTGAAACGAGTTTTTTTGGTTCTACATAGCAGGCGTCAGAGAGAGATAGAGGATCGAAACCGTGAAGTACAGAGCTTGAAGGCGTTGGTGTTACGGTATCAGAAGAAACATAGGGCTTCGAGTATCAAAAGCTATGTTTTGTCGATGCAGTTGAACCAGGCCATGCGGAAAAGCTCAAATCCTGGAAATTTCCAACCTGATGTTGCCTAAGAATCATTAGACATGGACTTGTGAGCTATTCTGCTTTTTGTACACACACCTCTGTCATTACTTACCATTGTTAGGCTCCGTAAGGTCGATTTTGGTTTTGACATTCAAGGATTGTAGATGTCGGATTCTGAAAGATTTTGATTTACAGAATTACATGATCACCACTTCCTATTACTAATTAAAACAAAACTATTTTGTTATGTCTTTTCACAAATCGAACGAGGTCTTTAATTTATGTTTATTCCCTGTTAAGATCACATCTTCTACATGATAATTTAAAACTTCAATTATTTTAACATTTAAGTGGATTATTTGTAATCAATTTATTATGGGTTTTTATACCTTTTTTAGACAACATAATGAAATTAATATAATTATGCGATTCTCATAGTTATCCAAATAATTTTGAGTGTTATATCCTTAATCATTTCTGGTATTCTTATTGTTCTGTAATCTCATTTATCTTCATCATATTATAATTGTATTCAATTCTTTCATTAAGAGATAATGACCATCTTTGAGTACATTCTTTTAGTAAGTTATCAATAATCTTCCTTTATTTTAAATTCTCCCGAATTGTATTTACTTTACTTTTGCAAAATTAACCCATAAGTTCACATCATATATATGATCCTTAGAAAACATTTTAAAGTAACAAAGTTTAAATTTAATTGTTAAGAATTATACAATAACCATAAGGGTATATTATGAGGCTCATTTAACTTTTAGGGTCTCAAATAATGTAAGTTTAGATCTTAAGACTTACATTAATCCCTTTTCGTAGTTGATTCTACACTTATGGTAGGAGTCATGTGTCATGTATTAACTTCTTTTTATTTAACATGGATCTTATATTTGTAAAATATCATACACATATTAATTCAAACACACTTAATGTTTAACGTTAATTTACTAGTCTACACTAAAATTCATCTTTGAAAAACTTTGGCATTTAAGACAGATATAATGATCATTTAATCAATCCAAACCAATCTTTTTTTATTATTTAAGACGGAATTTATGATTTAAGTTTCTTACTATCAATTATAACCTAGATAATGAACTTCAAACTTATCGCATCTACAACAAAAACGACATACGGTAACAGGTGATAAGTGCTATTAAATATGAATGGTAACACTAATGAGTATGCTATG
>JANZLC010000202.1:7594499-7609325 GCA_026413385.1 Erythroxylum gracilipes | reverse complement strand
CTAGATATATACAAGCTATGATGAATGAATGATCAAGACTTGTGAATAAGGATACATACTCGGGATAGTCAATTGAGCATGCATTGAACATAACATATATACATGTGTATGATTGAGTACTCATTTGATTAAACAAGTTAGTAAAATGTAATTATGTGTGTATTGCATGATATAGAAGCATAAATAGACCGACAACATCCAGACATTGTCGAATCGTTAAGGTAATGGGTATTTGGAGCGTACTGTGAGTTAACTTAGATGTTTTCTCACTATGTTTGAAATTTTTTTGATTAACTTTCAGTTATTGAACTGTTACTGATATGATTGTGATATTCCGGACATTGGTGGTCCGAGGAGTTTGATATTCAGGATTGTATTGAAATTTTTTTCAAATTTAATGTGCAATATGAAATGTGTCATCAACTGTATATTGAATGCCGGACTCAGATCCGATGAATATGCTAGATGATTGTGCACACTGAATGAAAGTTACTGATAGCATAATATTCAAAATGATGCATTCCATGACATTGATGTGCATGATCAAATAAAGGAGTTGTGACTGGAGTGACCAACGTGAAAAAGAGCTTAAAGCTCAAGAAATGTGCACAAAGAGTTACAGGCTCAATGATTAATGAGCCCGGTATTTACAATGGGTACGGGACAGTATTTGAAATAAGCCCGATATTTACAAGAGATACGGGACAGTTAAATATGCACTTAGTCACAATAAAATAAAAATGAAAGTGGAGTCTCATGTGCATTTGCATATATATATTTACATGCATCATATGAATGATTGCAAAGAATGACTAAATTGAGTTAATATAATGGTAAGCAATGTTTGTGTACATGTTGATGATATGAATGATTGAAATATTTTAAAATGATTATATGAAATATTTGTATTCATAATGGGCTTCTTGAAATATGATGTATACTTTAATCAGATACTAAATTCTGAATGATGTGATATATAGGATTTGATTCTGAATGATGTGAGATACTGATTGAACTATGTTATATACTTGTGATGTTTGTGTTCTATTTTGAGTGAGCACATCGATGATGATTCACTTACTGAGTTTACAAAACTCATAAAAATTACAACATTAATTTTCAGGTACTAAGGAGACCTAGCTTATAAGGCAATCTAGTAGCAGTATAGTATTGTCAATTTTGGAAACAATAATGGTTCAAAGATCTGGTCAGCTAATGTCTAAGGAGTTTTGTTAGAATGTTTTTGTTAGCATTCCATTTCATGTAGAACATTTTGTATAGAACAATAAACTCTCAAATATTTTTGTAATGTAAATATATGGATTATATAATGTAATGACAAAGTAAGTTTATTTTTGTGAATGACATGAGGAAATTTAGTCCTTTGAAATACTTGTGTTTCTGTTATGCCATAATAAGTGAATATGATTGCTCTAACATGCCATTCTCATAGGGTATGTTCTCGGATGTCCTCTGAATGTTCGGGCATATGCTCTATGGTAGTGTGTGTTACAAATTGTCTCCTCAAACTCACCATACGAGAAGGCAATCTTAACATACAGTTTTTCCAACTTTAGATCAAGAATAACAACTAGAGCAAATAAGATATAAATAGAGCTATGTTTTATGATAGAAGAGAAAATATTATTAAAGTCAACTCCTTGTACTTGAAAATAACCCTTAGTGACTAACCATCCCATGTACCTAATATCCTTAGAACTTAAAATATTGTCTTTCCTTTTAAGGACCCATTTGCAGCTAACAATCTTCTTATCTTTAGATGGTTTCACTAAATCACAAGTTCCATTATTATGGAGAGCTTTCGCCTCCTCTTATATAAGAATCATCTATTTGGAAAAATAATTAGAAAAAGCAACTTCTATGTATATGGAAGGATCACTAGCTCTTTTAGTTTCTTGTATATTAGCATAGGCAAAAGTAACATAATCTGTAAACTTTGGAGGCATTTTTCTCTCTATATTTACCATTTTTTGGCAAGGAAATGTTCATCCTCTTCTTTTGACTCTTCCACTTATGTGAAAGTACGTAACTGAAACAGATCTTTTATTGATTCAACTTATGAAGAAGATGTACTTTCCAACTTAACCTCCACTTACTTCTTTGATTTTTACATGCTTGAATCAGAAGAAACACATAATCCTTTCTTGGGTAATGTATGACAGACTCATCAAATGTAAAATTCTTATTAATAACATCTTTGGGTGATTTGGATAAAGAAGTCAAATAACAATTATGCCCTTTTTAGATCTAGGTTCAAGTTTTTTGTTAACATGAATATAAGTATGGCAACTAAACACTTGTAAATTGGAAAAATTAGCAAGATTACCAAACCATAACTCCTCTAGAGTCTTGCATTCAATTGATACAAATGGAGAAATAATTCTCCAAATAATAAGCTGTAAAAGCTATTTTTACTCAGAAGTCCTATGCCAAACTAAAATAAGACAAAATACATTGGACTTTCTCCAATGGAGTTTTATTCATTCACTTGGCTATATTATTCTATTATTGAGTTTCATAAACTGTGAAATGTCTCATAATTCCCTCTTCTTTGTAGAATTTATTGAACTCACCATAACAGAACTCTAACTCATTATCAATTTGAAGGCACTTCACTTTCTTGCTTATTTATTTATATACCAAAGCTTCCATTACTTGAAAGTAACAAAGGCCTCATTTTTCTAATTCAGAAAATAAACTCATACCTTCCTAGAGTAGATGAAGGTAAGTATGCATCAACCATTAGCTTTGGAAGGAGTATATATTGTTCCTCAAATATTTGAATAAATATGATTGAAAGAACCTTTAGTTTTATACCCTTATACTGAAGTTGACTCTCTTGTGCTGAACCTTTATACTGAAGCTGACTCTCTTGTGCTTGTCAAAAATATAATGTTCATAAAACTCTAAATTTAAAGTACTTTAACCATCAAGAAGACCCTTTTTGCTTAACATTGTCAAGTCCTTCTTACTCATGTGTTCTATCTTCACATGCCATAACTTGTTCATATTTGAATCTTACATAGAAGAAGGAACTTCCACCAACCCCATAATGATAGATGCTTGCAATACCTACAATCTACTAATTTTATTTGCTTTCATCACAATAAGAGCACCTTTCAAAACCTTCAAAATTCCACATGCACTAGAATATTTGCAACCATTATCATCTAAAATAGATAGAGAGATAAAGAGTATTTCTCATATTAGGAACATGTCTTACCTTAGTCAATATTATGATCATGATGTCATACTTTTTAATTTTGATAGTAACAATATTAGCAACCTTGCAAGGATGATCATTATCCATTAAAATAACTCATCCGTTTAGACCTAACACCATTTTCAATCACTACGTAAACATCACTATCCCTACCTCATCTTACATAACACCGCTTCAGTGGTCTTTTCAACTTTATAACTCTTTTATTTGTTCTTGTTCTAAAGATTGAAACATTTAGATTAATATGCATTTCCTTCTTATAGTAATTGCATGTCAAATGGCTATTTTTTTACTTTAATTTATATCTCAGTCAGCTACTACTGTTAGGCTCCTTTATAGAGGACCTTCTTTTAACAACTAAACCCTCTGTTAGACCATCATAATGGCTTATGGAGAGTTCCTTGCCAAAGAGCTCTTTAGAATATAAAGATGCTTTTCACCTTCTCCAATTTTAGAGACTTGTTACTGCAACTTAATGCCTTTTTAAAGTTCTTATATGATGGAGGTAATGAACAAAGAAATATAAAAGCTTGGTTTTCATCCTCATACATAATCTCCATATTTTTCAAGTCCAAAAGGATAAAAGAGAACTTGTCAATATGAGACTTTATAGACATACCTTTTGTCATAGTAAAGGTGTACAAACAATGCTCGACAATCAATTTGGTGGTAAGATTCTTTGTGATATATAAAACTCCAGTTTGTCCTATAAATCCTTGATTGCCTTTTGATTAAGGACTTCACGCATAACTTCATTAGAAAAGCATAGTTGAATGGTATACTAGGCCTTCTCATCAATCTTTGTTTTCTTATCTTTTTCCAATATAGTAGGAATTTGATTCTTTACCAATAGTGCTTTTATGCAAACTTTTTTGCTTTAATATTGTCGCATCTTGACTTATCATAGAGCAAAACTCATATTATACTTAAATTTCTTAATATCAAATTTTGTTATCACCATAATAAATCCCAAACAAATATTGACAATGCTTTACCAGTTTGATAAGGGTAAATTACAGTGGAACAAAAATATTTATCTGAAAAAATAAAAGTGTAAACAAATTAAAGAAATATAAGAAGACAAATAAAAAACATATAAATTTATATGGTTTGGTGTTAGCCTACCTCCATAGCTGATGGAAGAAAAAAATCCACTGACAATCAAAAAGTGGTACAATAACAAGAAAGAACAATCACTAAAAAAAACCTAAATCTAAATATACGCTATGTGGTCACCTCTCATAAATTACAAAAGGGAATAGAAACATGCACAAAGGGAAGGAAAGAATCGAATAATTCTCTCACAAATTGTGACTCACAAAATATACTCGTCAATTGTAGAAAAAACTATTATAATGGATTGCAAAGCCTATATTTATGGGCTAAAATTCTTAGGCGACAACTTGAATTTAATGGTCATAATTAGTTCTTATATGTTAAGCAAAAATTAATAGTCTAAAATTATTTGTTGCTGACCAAGAGAATCAAGGACCAAGCAATATAATTGGTAGCTAAGTGGTAGACCTCTAAGTCCAGGCTGTGGGATTGTGCGAGTCTTGGCGAGTCTTGGCCAATGCTTGGCACCCAAGTCGGCATGAGAAAGGTGTGTTGATGAGGGAACAAGGCAAAGTCTTGCGAGTTGGCGAGCAAAACCCGAGGAACTTGCGAAGTAGGTGAAGGATGCGGGAAGTATTGGAGAAGATCTCGAGAGTAGGCGAGATTCGATACGCGTGGGTACGCGTAGGTGTGTATTGACAGAAATCTTCGACGAGACGTGCGGAGTTAGAAAACTAAGTCATGTGAGACCCGAGGGTGCGCGAGAAGGCGCAAAGGCGTGTGAGTCCCGTAAGGATGTGCGAAGGCATTCGAACGCGACGAGGCGCATAAACACTTAACTTCGGTAAGACAGGTCGGAGGTATGTGAAATATGCAAGGTTTTATACTAACTCGGATTGTGATTTGTACTTAGTTATGGAGCGACGAGACTGCACCATGAGTGAGCTTGATCATGGAAGATGGACTTATCTATGGGCGTGCATTGATGAACCTATGTGCGGATAGGCGGTGGTGAAAACACTATGACAAATGTGGACGAGTGGGATCGGGCTTGGTGCGAATTTTGGTAGAGCCTCGAACCTTGTGGAGATTGACTCGACCTAGGCTAGGACTCGATGGACAAAGGACTTAGCCACGCTTAGATGAATGGACCACGACTAACAGACTTGTTGTAGGAAGCATTGGATCAGGCTAGTGTGCTAGTGGGCTTCGACGAGATTACATTGCATCATCAGCAGATAGAGATCGTGGGGAGATCTTGGATGATGTGGCGATAATGACATGGAGGATAAGATTACAGTAGATGAACATCAGCTTTAAAAGATAAAGATCACGGAGAAGGATCATCTGAAAATATAGGAGATCTTTATGGATAAGGATAATCATTCCTAGATAGGGTAATCTTTTAAATGTGATGTAACTTAATCCTATGAGATGGGATAAGATTGTGATCTTAGTTAGTAGAGCTCTATTAGGACTCTTAGTCATTTGAAGATGCCTATATATAGCTCATTCGAGCTTTACTCTTTTCATTCAATCAGAGAGAGTATTCTTTGTATTCTTTTGAGGGAAAGTATATAAAATTAGTTTTTAACCGTATTTCTATGTTTTCTTGTTGCCTTTCTTTCTTATTACTTTCAAAGGCATTGTTTCTTCAGTTGTGTGTGAGGTAAACACTTCAAGGGTCATTGAAAGTTGAGTCTTGCTTAAGCGGACCTAAGTGAGACTGTCGTGCAAAGAATGTTGGTGATCAGTTTCGGTAAAAGTTTGAGTCCTAAAGGTGACCTTTATATCACTAAGCATAGTGGTAGTAAAGCCACGTAACAATATCATTAATTAGTAATAACGGGTCAATTTTATAACAAGTCAAACATTCAAGCATTTTATTATTACTTTTAATAGTTTTGAATAGTATTGTCAAATCAAGTAAATTTCAAGATTTAAAATATAATTTATCAAATAAAAGCATAAATTTAAAAAATTCATAATAAAATTAAATTAAGTAAATAAATATAAAATATATTATTAATTAAGTTAAAATTCTTCAATATCATCACCAATCGAAGAATAATAATCCTGTATTATAATAAATATTTAAAATATAATAAATAATACAAATATAAATATTTACTTAAATAGATTTGTATCTTCTATTCTCTTTTCCAATAATTATATGAATGAAATTATTAGATGACAACTGTAAATTGACCTAAATTTAAGATATTTATTAAAAAAAATTTGAAATTTTCTTACAATCCAAACCTCACTTGTAAATTTTTTTGACTTAATTTTTTAAGTCAAACCTAAGTTATGGTTGATTATTATAGCTCAAACTCTTTACTTTTTAGTCTTAATTCTTCGAATTATCTAAGCTCAATCAATATGTGTTTGTCTAATCTGATGTTTATAACTTTTAAGTCTACAATTTTGACTTAAAAGTCCCAACAGGATGAAAGTTTCTTTGTATATGAAGATATGATGAGATCATACGAGTAGTAAGTAGGATTATCAGCTAAATAAAATGTAGTTCATTTTATTACATTTTGAGTCGAACAAATAATTTTTCCAAACATGGCTTGCTTTCAGTTTCCTTCGTAACTTCTTTTGCAAGGAAACCTCCTTTATGAATAAACTTGCTTCAATCTTTCAGGAAGATTTTGATATGGTAGACTATAATACAGTTGAAATTGTAAGATGGTAAAAACATGTACAAATTGCATTGTCTGAAATTTCGCGAACTTCAAGATGTCTAGCAAGGAGGAAGATCATTAGGCGGAGGTAGAAGTGATTGATCTTGTCCTGGTCCATCTTCTACTAAGAATGCTGTTTTCAGACCCCAACCTGTATGCAGCTCCAAGTGGCAATGAAAGAACCACACACCTAGTACATAGTCACAATAGAATGATGTAAGAAATGTCAGGACAATCAAACTTTGTGGTTCACTGTAAGAGAATATGTTTTAAAATGTTCTTCTTTATATATAGTTCTGAACTTGGTACAATACTTGAGATGTATGTATCCTTACCTGGATTATCAGCTCGAAATCGAATAGCGGTCCATCCACCAGTAGGAACACCGACTGTGTTTCTCTCAATAGGATCAACTAGATTATATTTTGCTGGGTCTTTGACAGGATCAAAGTTTCCGATTCCGGTTCCAAGAACAAAGAAGTTGTAGCCATGGAGATGGAATGGATGAGACTCAACTGTTAGCAAGTTGGTGTCTTGAAGTACTAACTCAACAGTGGAGTTAAAAGGAATCCTGCTAAGTCTTGTTCCATGTACAGTTCTAAGACTTGCTGTGAGCGGTGCACCTGTATAGTTGAAAGGGGTCGGGGGCTTGTCGGGGAAATCAGTCTTGAATACTCCTGTCTTGTTGAAGTAATGAGCCTGAAGAAGGCCAATTTGAGGCATAACAAAAGAGATATTGTTCAAAGACGCTAGGATCCTAGTTCCATTGACGCAGGTTGGGCATGAATCCTTCGCGAAACCAATGGTGTAAAAGAGCTTTCTATCAGCTTTAAGTGGGACATTGGCTGGAAATTGTGGAGTGTTTAAGCTCCTGAGCTTCCTGACGTAGCTCATGGCAAATTCTGTGTCATTAGGTGCAGGCAACTGGGGAAGTAACGGGAGGACAGTGTTTGGGATGCCTTTGTATTGGAGAATTCCTGTTGCTGTTTTGTTGTCCACAGGAATTGGAGCGTCAATGAAAGGCCTTGTGGCCATGAAATATCTGCCTGGAATTTGGTTGGCCTGGACAAGAACATTTGTGGTCTGGCCAGGGGCAATCAATATACTTGGAGTTGTAAAAGGCTTCGTATAAACTGCATCAACCTCCACCACAGTCATGTTATGGCCAGAAATGGCGAAAAAGAGTTCATCGTTGAGCGCAGCATTGATGATTCTCAGGAGATAAGTCTTGCCTGATTCAACCTGCATCGCAAAAGTATCTGCAACCAACACAAAAAGGAATATGCATATAAAATTAGGACCCAATAGCATCCTTATCATCATCAACTATTCTGGTTTCAGAAGTACTTTAAAAGCTTTGGTTGCGTACCGTACTTCTCTACTATTTGTTTCTTGCTTTACATTTATGCTATGTATCGTCAAATTCTCAAGTTAGAAAGTTTACTTACGTTTCTCTGAACATGGAAAGAGCGGCCCTGGCTTGCCGTTGATTGTATGTGCATTCGACATATTTGGTGGCAAACCCATGCTAATTCCTTGCTTTTCAACCTCTTCAACATCAGTGTGCCACCATTCCCCTTCAAACACAACACTTTCTCGTCAGCTTCGACCTAACTGAAAAGCCTGGAGAAACTATGAAGGAACATGCATGGATTTTGGAACTCACCGAATAGGACATTAACTTCCATACTGGGGCGAGGGAAAGGATAAGAAGTTCCTTGTTTGGGCATAATAACAATCGCACCGTAAACCGTAGCCCTAAGCCAAAGGATATGTGCATGCCACCACAGTGTTCCTCTCTGTCCTGTCACATTGAAGTCGTAAGTATAGCTATTCCCTGTCTGGATTGGACACTGAGTTATGTAAGCCGGTCCATCTGCCCAGCCATTGCGATATTGCTTCAATCCATGCCTGCAGCAAAATCCGTGCCACATTAACCAATAAAAGCCAGAATTTATAAATCAAATTTTCGCTTTTTCTGTAGCTAATTTCGATTTTGAATTACCCACAGATTAGTGGATTGAGAATAAATCCAGGTACTATGTGTTTTGCGTTTGCTTTTTATTTCCTAATAGCTAGGCATGCTTACCAGTGAATTGAAATGTTATACTGCGCATGATTGGTGACGTTCACTATAACTCTATCTCCTTCTGTTGCATAAATAGTAGGCCCTGGAAACCTCCCATTTACTGTTACAATAGGTTTTGCATGGCACAACCTACTAACATTCTTCACTTTAATCTGAAATAATAGAAGAAAGAACCAATTGAGGTCATAAATGTTTGAACGAATGCCCAAAAGAAAACAAATGCACAAAAATCATTTTTCGCATGTTAATGATGATCAGTGCATGACTGCACGCATTTAACTCACATCAAATTGATACTTCTTTATAGCAGCTTCAGCTGGAAAACAAAAGAAACCCAGAATTCCAATGAAAGCAAAGGTTAACCCTGCCATGGATCTTCCACTATTTGCCATTTTTCCTGCAAATAACGTACCTGAATTTCCTGCCTACTGATGAGGTATATCAGGTGAAAACACAAAGCATTTAAAAAGGATGTATAGAGGAGAAAAGATAGGCTGTGTATTCATAACAGAAGAGGGTGTGGGTGATTAGGTAGAAACTCTAAAAGGAGCTGTACTCTAAAGCTTGGAAGCAAAATACTGAAAGAGACTTCATGGCCACTGACTGGCGTAGAGCCTGGGATTCTTAAATCTTGTAAAACTGTTATCAGTTTTTTATTCTTCTTTTCCTTAAGATGCCAGAATTGAACCCAAAACACCCTCATTCTGCAATTTTGTTTCTTGCATACAAGGACTAACTCCGAACATTTTCTTACTTTTTTTCCTCTCATGAGAGAATGATGCATAAGGCCAACAGAATTCCTCTGGTTAGGCTTTTTCGTTAAGGAAAAGGAACAGCTTCAAAATGATGAATTTGCCCACAAGTTTTCAGTATCCAAAGATACATTTAGAAAGTTGTGTTTTGCAAACTAAATGCTTCAATTTACTACCGTTGTGAGTGCAGGCAGGAAAACTGTCGTTCTCAGTGCACGAACTAAAGAAGGTATTTCTATTCATAGTGACCAAGAATCAATGTAGCTTTTAACCTTACTTAACTCAGAAGTTACATTTCACAAGCTTTTTGTGGGATTTCTTTTTTCCATAATTCAGGGTTGATTTGCTTATTCAGGGGTTCATATCCTCAACAAGATGCTTAGCAGAGAAACATATTGTTGCTTCAGGATAATCCAATTCAACAAAAATAGTTGAGGAGAAATATCAATCTTGAAGTAAGCAATTTTATGGGGACCATGTAAAAAACTTCAAAGGAAAACATTGTCTTTCTTCTATAATACTGACAACTAATTTGTCAACTTCCATGCATCTGATCAATTTACTCACTAACAATTATTCTTTTTACATGTAGGCTCTTACTTGATTACTGTATTATATGATCTATAAATATTTCAACTCAAAGTTTAATTTTTTTCTTTCTGTGTCTTGGCAATAAATTGCACATAAGGTCTAATCCTCTATGAAACATTTACATTAAGTTGAAACTAAAATCTTACTTTTTGTATGACTTATTAATTGAGAAAACTGTAATACAGTACAATGAAGTAATTGAGCCCAAAAAATTTATCAAATCAAAGAAAAATAATTTAAAAAATTGAACACATAGATAAACTTTAGAACGTTTGACATGTTGGAAGAGAAATCGAATGAATAGAAGAATGGTTTATCCATTAATTTCAACATACACTATAAAGTAAAAAAAAAAAATTATTGGCCTCACAATCCAGGAATAACAGAGATTCGGGAATAGAAGAACTGATCTCTCACAATCCAGGCTTAGGTAGAGACAGAACGTGACAAGTAAATATGATGAATTTTTATTTTTTTAATTTTCACTATTTTTTTAACACCTTAGAGTGTTTAGTTTTACTTCTATTTTTTTGATGCAATTTTTAGTTTTTGTTTTATTTTTTGGTTTATATTTTTTAATTAAAAAACTTATTTGGTAGATTTATAATATAAAAATTGAAAACAAAAATTTGGTTAAGATTTGTAATAAAAAATTAAAATAAAAATGGATTTGATTTTATCGTCTTGTTTTTATTTTTAATTATACTCTTATTTTAATTACTTTTAATATAATATATTATATTTTTAAATTGTTAGAAATAAAATTTATGCTTATTTATAAAATTAAAGAAATTTACGAATTAACTTTATCGGTGAAAACTATAAATTTAATGACTCAGGCTTGGAGCTTCGGTCTGGCCCCTAGGCTCGAACACAAAATTGAAGAAGTCAACCTTTCTCACTCAACTAAAATCAAGTCTCGGTATGACAATTTGTCATTCTGGTAGGTAACAGACACAATGAGTGACTATATAGTTAATACCGCTTATACAAGTTAAATCGTATTTCAGTTAAAAACTAGACACAGAGCTCTCTAAATATGCAAGCTGAAATTCTACCACCAGCAGGTCTAAAGTGTACAGCCTTTTAGTTTCCAAGGCAATCATAACTTTGAGAATTTGTACAGCTAGCTTGGCTTTCTCTTGTTTCCATTGATCGTGGACACTACGTTCAGTTGGTGAGCCATAAACAAATGGAACAAAGTCGCAGCCACCAAACACAGGACGCATGAAGGCATTGTCAAACTTGCGCCAGTAGTAACGGACAGTGTGCATTGGCGTTGGCAGGAGGTTGAGTGTACTTCTTGGCTGAGGATGCTTAGTAATATCATCCAAGGAATTTTGCCCTTCTTCAAGAAGATGCACCAGCACCAACTTCGAAGAATTTGAATCTGATGCATTTGTGGAGATTTTTGGAACTTTTTGTGAGGCAACAAAAATCGTATAAGAGGCTTGGTCATCAAACCGAACACTTGAGCAGAACCAAGAAGGAAATGTCTCATTTCAATAAGTTTGTAGATAAAAGCAAGAAACACACAGTGGCTGGTTGCAATAATTCAATTATAACTCCTAAAATTTCCATTTATTACACCTTAAATATGTTGTTGACAACAAAATACAACATTAATCAATCCAACTCCATTTTTACCCTTCTTTACTATTAACTAAGAGAACTAATAGTACACTATATGGCCAAAAACTTCATTTGTATTGTTACAAGATAGTCAAAAAGCAGGTTGTTACTACAACTACTCCGACCATATAAAAGAGAGAAGTACCATTATATTGAAATGAACAACAGTAACGGTGCTAGTTGCTGTGCGGAAACGTGAATAAATTTGGAGTGAAAATAAAATAACAATAAAAGAACAACAAGATTTTTATACTGGTTCGACAATGCCTACGTCCAGTTTGGAGACAGTTGAGTATTTCACTATAACAATGAGAGCATACAATAGTATTTATCACTCAATTTTCCATGAGACCTAAAATAACCCAAGCTCCTACTAGAAAAGAGAGAACAAAAAAAA
Organism: Erythroxylum gracilipes; assembly: GCA_026413385.1. Classification (NCBI taxonomy): domain Eukaryota; kingdom Viridiplantae; phylum Streptophyta; class Magnoliopsida; order Malpighiales; family Erythroxylaceae; genus Erythroxylum; species Erythroxylum gracilipes. The sequence goes on along the minus strand of JANZLC010000202.1, from coordinate 7,596,874 downwards.
TATAAATAACTTTTTCTTTTCTATCTCCCTCTCACTATTCTTCTCTCTCTTTTTTCTCGGAAATTTTCCTTTCTCACTAAACAACTCTTTCTCTTCTCACACCAGAAACCTTAAGCTCTCTTTGTGCTCTCTTTTCTCCTCCTTCGTTTGCTTCTCTTTTATAGAGAATGCCATGGATGAAGTCAACATTAGTTGCACCAACCTCCAATCAAGCCACCATTGTTGATCACCGAAAGCATAAATTTCTAACTTTGCAAGTTTCAATTTTTGACTTTGAGAAGTTGAGACAATATTCAACAATCTCCACCTTGGCTCAAATCCTCAAACCAACTGGTTTTGTCAACATATCAGTAGGATTATAGGCAGTCCCAATCTTCTGAAGAAGAATATCTCCCTCCAAATCACCATGTAAGAACGCCGTCTCATTGTAGTCAATGCCTTCCTTCTGAGCATAACCTTTAGCTACCAATCTGGCTTTGAATCTTACATTGTCTTTTCCTAAAGATTCCTTCTTCTTCACATATACCTATTTACAACCAATTTCTTTCTTTCCATTTGGTAATTGAACCAACTTCCAAGTCTTATTTTTATGAAGAGATTTCATCTCCTCATCCATAGATTTCTTCCACTCCATGCTCTCTAAACTCTTGACAGCTTCTTTGTAGGTGGATGGAATATCATCTTCAATGACAAGAAGTAAATCGAGTAAGCTTTTGAATTTCCCTTCTTGATCTTCTGGTTGTAATAGAATCTTATTGCTGTGGTGGTTCTTAGGTAGGTACCTCCTCTTCATTATCCTCGTCCTCATTATCAAAATCAACTGTAGGACTAGTGTCTGTAACATCAGACCTTACTAGAACAACTAGGGTCTTCAATAACTCCACCTGCTTTGAACTACTCATATTCTCGATCACTTCAATTTCCCCTTCATGTTTGTTCTGATTAACCATAACAGTCTCATCAAAAGTCACATCTCTTCTTATAACCAATTTCTTCTCATCTAGACACCAAAGTTGGTATCCCTTCACGCCAGTGCTAAAGCCCATAAATAGAGCTCTCTTTACTCTTGGATCTAACTTACTTTCCCTAACATGATAGTAAAGCAGGATAACCAAATATGTACAAATACTTGTAATCAGTACAAGGTTCACCAGACCATACCTCCATGGGTGTTTTGCCCTTGTTTGTAGTAGTAGGCAACCAATTAATATGATGGATTGCATAAGTAATTGCCTCAACCCAAAACACCTTGCCTAAACCAGCACTAGACAACATACACTGAACTTTCTCAGGCAAAGTACGGTTCATACACTATGCCACCCCATTCTATTCTGGTGTCTCCCTAACCATGAAATGCCTCATAATACCCTCATCTTGACAAACTTCCAAAAAAGGATCAAACTTATATTCACCACCATTATCTGATCTGAGAGTCTTGATCTTTCGACCGCTTTGCATTTCAATCATCTTTTTCCACTTCAGGAATATCTTTAAGACTTCATCTTTATGTTTCATAGTGTACACTCATACTCTTCTAGAGAAGTCATCAGTAAAGGAGAAAAAATAATGGCTACCTCCCCAAGATGCATTCTTGGAAGGTCCCCAAACATCAGTATGAACATAATCTACAATACCTTTAATGTAGTGAATAGTATTGCCAAATTTCACTCTAGTTTGCTTACCCAGTACATAGTGTTCACATAATTCCAATTTACATGCCTTTTCACCTTTCAATAAGCCTTTCTTCACTAATCCTTGCAATGATTTTTCATCAGCATGCCCAAGACGCATATGCCATAACCATGTAGTGTTTGAACTATCTACGTCAGCAGCTTCAGTGATAGCTGCTCCCCCAATAACTGTATTCCCTTGCAAGAAATACAAGTTATTTCATCTTGTACCTTTCATCACCACCAGTACCCTGTACACAGCTTTAAGAACTCCACCCTCCATGGTGATCTTGATACCCTTGGATTCCAATGCTCCCAATGAGATAAGATTCTTCTTCATATCTGGTACATACCAAACATCACTCAATTCTCTGACTGTTTCATTGTGCATCTTCAAACAGATTTTGCCTATCCCTTGTGTTTTGCAAGAATTATTATTTCCCATCAAAACAACTCCACCATCCAGCTCTTGGAAGCTAGAGAACCATTCCTGAATAGGACACTTATAATAGGTGCAACCTGAATCCAAAATCCACTCCTTGGAGTGACCATCAGCAGATGAACTAGCTAAAGCAAACTCGAAATCATCATCTCCAGATTTTGCAACATATGCTACATAACCCACTTTCTCCTTCTCTTTGTTCTTCAATTTGGGGCAGTCTTTCTTCCAATGACCCTTTTGGCGACAAAAGGCACATTCATCTT
>JANZLC010000202.1:7582260-7594399 GCA_026413385.1 Erythroxylum gracilipes | reverse complement strand
ATTGTATGATGATAATTGTCTTTATTTATATTAATTGTGGTAATTATTTATATGTAAAATATTTAAAAATTATTATTGTTTTATATTAATTGTCATTATTATTTATTATTAAGATTTTTGAAAGTATTGTTGATGTAAACAATAAACTAATAAAGTATAAAGTACAACTATATAATATACTAATATAAACTATTTTATAATTTTTAAAAATTTTAAAAATTTATTTTATAAATTAAATTTTTTTTTCGAAATAATACTCGATATCAACCGGTAAGCTTCGCTTCATAACTTAATTCAGTACTTAACGCGGTAGATATTCATAAGATTAGTTCAGTATCGTAATTATTTTCTCTGCGCGGGCCCAGGACGACCTCGTCCACTCCGTCTCTGAGACAAGAGTCACAAGACACAGTACACTAAAGTGGAAAACAGATGTAAAACAAAGATTGGAACTAGATATTTTATACAAAAGCTTCTGGTGATGTTCTAAACTTTCAGGCGAGTGAAAATTTTTAATCTTTTCTCAGAAAAGCTCCAATTTTCTTTTCTAGTTTCCTAGTTTTGATTGTGTTTTGGGTTTGTGAGCTTTTGCTCTCTCTACCAGAAAAGCACTGTTCCACTGGGAGCGCTACTTCCTACTTGGTATGCCTCCATCTTTTTTCCTTGCTTTGCATGTGTGCTATTTTGCTTACTATTATTATCCCTTTTCCTGCTCCGTTCTTTTTTTTTGGGGGGTTGGACTTATTGGGTTCCTCGAATCAAATCCCAGTTCTAGGATAGTCTTAAGGAGATAAGATTTTGGGTTACTATATTTCTCCCTGTTTTCTTGATTTTTATCGTTTTTTCCCTTTGTAAGAAGTAAATTAAGATTACTTTTGTAGTTCTGGATGGTTAAAGGCTTGAGATTTTGAAGTTTGCACTTTAAACCAAACATGGGCTGGGAGTTTTTTGTGTTCTCTTTTGTGAAAGTTGAAGTCTTTGTATCTCCCAATTCTTTTCCATCTTCTGCAAATTTTGTTGTTAGTTTAGTAGCAGTTGTTTTAGGTACTCTTGAATTGTCACGGCTGCGTAAATCATGCAAGGTCTATTTTTTAAAAAAATCTCTTATTAGTTGTGATTGTGTATAATTAACTGTATATTTGGTTAGACGTAATGTCTTTTCGCTTGTTAATGATTATTTCTGCTCGCTTCTCTGATTGCTTATTGAAGTTATTAGCCTTTCTTGGCCCTCCATGTAAGGCTTCGTATTTTAACGGAAGTTCAGTTGTTGCCTAATTATGCTGCTATGATGTTCCTCTATCTCCTGCTCCATTTTTTTATTTATTTATTAAAGTTCTGATATGTGAAGTATGAGTACGCAATACTACTTTTTCACAATTGCTTCTCTATTCCGGTGTACAGCAGTTCAAATTGCTTGCCAAACATATAGGTGATTCTCATGCTAGAAAAAAAAAAGAAGAAACTTTTTATTGGCTCAGGTGGATGATTTTTATTTTTAGTTGCTTCAATTGCTTTCATTTAGATTGATAATGAACGAGGACCTCTATGAAGCTAACCAGAATAATATAGTTTTATCATTACATAAAAAAGGAAGCCATAAATATTTATGTTATTCTTTAAACCAATTAATCAAACGTCAAACTGTAGTAAATCTATGTATTTTAACTGAATTAAAGCCAACATAATGCTTCTAAAATCACTCTGGAAAAATTTGGAATAAACAATTTGGATACTTGGATATTTATGATTACAATGTTCAACGAGTCTCCTGACCAAGTAAATGGGTTGCTCTAATTGAACCTAATCAAGTTGTTTTTGTTGCTAGCCACGAAACCCTGGTTAAGTTTTTGGTATTTCAAAGTGTTATGTGAATCTCTATGTACAAAAATAGTTGGAAATGCTAAGTAACATCTGATATGAGAATCAGAATATAGCCAATACATATTAAATGCTAATTACTAAGTTGTGTACTTTTTCACAAACATGTTCTCCATCTATATGATTTTGAATAGATTTTAGTTTGTATAACAGATTGTTTATGTTGTTCTTTTGTTTGTTTAACATTCTGCTGAATTCCAGTTGATTTCATACTTGGTTTAGAGTCATTTTTAATGCATTAATGCCAATATGCCATCCAAGAAACTAGTTTTGATGAGGGGTTTTAGTTCTAGTTTATCCTCTCTGGAATACCTATGTACATATATACACACAAATGTTGCCATATATTTTGTGAAGATTTAGCATGTAGTCTTGACTGATGGAAACAAAGAAGGAAAGTGTTGAAATAAACTGATGGTTTTTGACTCCTAGATATTTAATTATTATGTATCTATCTATTTGATGTCAACATGCCTTTTGATTTTTATTGGGTGTTACCCACTCTTCTTAGTTCTTTTGTTGCTAATGCAACCAGAGTGCCAATCATAAGCTGATTGCGTCAAATCTTGGTGTGGACATGCTGTATCATGCTCAAAGGCTGTGGGCACCTTTAGCACACTCTTCCTTAGACCTTTGATTAAGCAATGAAAATTGGATAAATGATTGACCTTGTGTGATCACATATTATATACCCTGGTTAGGATCTCATCTTCACTGGCAATTGCAATCAGTGACCATTAATTTGACGGTTGTAAGAATAAGTGTGTTTAACTTGAAGGCAGCGAGTTGGCCATCCTGTATAATTTCAGAACTTGTATAGAGTTGCAACTGTAGATCCAAGTGATAGGTTTTATAATGGTTTTATGGTGCTGTTTGTTAAACCTTTACATGATAGAGCATGTTTATAGGAGGTTCCGTTTTTGTGGATTTTTTCAAGACCAGCCCTGTATAGATAACATAGTCACATCTGTGTTCTGAATACTTTTGGTGGCTACTGCTAAAGTTAGGAAGTATATAATTCATACCATATCACTTTTCAGGGAAAATATTCTGTGTTCTTTATTTTCCCTTTTGTGAAAGTGGGTTGAGTTAAATGGGTTTTGGGATGTATACATATTTTTGCTTCAGAATATATGGACTACTTTGCGTGGAATGTTGTTTAAGACTTAATATTGAATGAAAAATTTTCAGAGAATAGATGTTCTGCGTGATATAGTTTCTGATGGTCACTTGGAGATATTGTTGACTGATTCAAGTTAAATTTTTTTCCGTTATCCAATATTTTAGTGTTGTAACATCAAAATTATTGTCTCTTATGACTTCTCTTCAGTTATCAGTGACTGTTGTTGGTTGGATCAGTTGAGCTTCTTGCTAAAAATTTATCATTTGAGGTGCCACTATTAACTGATTGCTCTTCAGTAAGATTAGTTCGTTTATATCCAGTGACAACTGCTATATCCAATGCAGGGAGGTATCATATAAGATCTTTTTGCTACGAATTTCTTCTAGATGATGAATGAAGCAAATCAAGGTAACGATCTTGGCGCACAAGCCATTCTTCCTGTTAAGCGCAAACGTGGTCGACCACGTAAGTATCCAAGACCAGATCCTGAAGGGGGAAATGGTCATGTTTCAAAAGATCAAAATAGAAACCGTGATGATAACACTCGTGTTCGACCTGCAATAGGAGTCAATGTAAATCAGCCACACCAAATAGAACCACTTACCAATGCAAATGATGCCGTGGTGGGTCAGGTAGTTCATGGTGTAATTGAGGCTGCATTTGATGCTGGTTATCTGCTCACAGTCAGGGTTGGCAACTCTGAGACCACTTTGAAGGGTGTTGTTTTTAAACCTGGACACTATGTCCCTGTTTCTGCAGACAATGATGTAGCCCCTGGTGCTCAAATGATCACAAGAAATGAGATTCCGCTCCCAAGAGAAAACTACAGTCAGGTCCAAGGCCATAATTCTAGGTCTAGAGATAGAAATGGGACTGGGACTGGTCATATGTCTCACACAGCAAACACGGCATCTTCAAAAGTTAAACAAGTGCCTCAAAGCGCTCCTTTAGGTGAATCAAGAGGCACCTTTGTGCCTGTTGTGGTCCAGTCTGTCAATCTATCAAATGGGGTAGCAGCTCCTGGTGAACCATCTTTAGTTGCAGAACAAGCTAGTCATCAGTTGACCTCTGAAGGCAAAAACATATTAGAGACTGCTCATTCATCTAATGGTTCAACTGTCATAATCCAGGGACTGGCAGTTGAAAACCAGTTTCCTCATTTTCAATCTCAAAATAATCAGCAGACCATGTTTCTGCAGAATGAAGCTCATCCTTTTGTTCCAGGTTTGACGGATGCACAACTTGAAGGAGAAGCTAAATCTATGAGAGAGACAGGCATGCCTTTTGAGAAACTCTTAACTGAAGTAATTAATAGGGTTCAAGTCCCATCCCAGTCGATGGAAACTACTAGCAGCTCAGCTAATAAGTTGTCCCCAAAAGATTCTGACCACAGCATGGAGGATGAGGGCAATGACACAGATCGGGCCCTTTCTATTGAGCCTTTGCAAGCTCTACAACCTCATCTTCCAAACCACCCTCTAGTTGTGTCAAGGCCTGTAGAACAACGACATAGAGCTGGCAAAATGACTGAACTTTTGCAGGTAAGTTGAAGCCTGCACTAGAAAGTTAATAGTGTTAAATCCTAGGCCACATAACTTGAAATTTTAATATTTATATAGCCCTTCAACCATGAAATACTAATGTTAATCATATGCCCAGCAAACCTTAAGATTTATAAATGAGTTCTAAACTAATACCTAGAGCTTAATAAGGTTTTGCAGGAGAACATGAGGGAGAATCAAGCAGCTCAAAATAAGGAGCCAACTACAAGTTCCATACAAGAACGAGATGAACTGAGAACGCCAGAAACTGCACAGGGAGAGTAGAGTATTGCCATTCGAGTGAACCAACACAACCCTCGACTGTCCTATGTAGTTGAACTGATTTTACTGAGGTGCATCATATCTACTGTTTCTGTACTATCTTGTTTAAGCTTCAGAACTAGTTTATGCGATTCGACTTCCCTTAAGTAGACTTGATAGATCTTCAGAGGATTTGCTTTGTTAGGATACGCTTAAAAGTCTGCAGCTATGGGTCAAAGGAGAACCATCAGCTGCTTGTAATCATTTGGTTATTGTTATTTGCTCGGCGCGCATTTTAGGTGATAGTAAATTGTACAGCCCTCGAGCATCATGTTCCACAAAGTTCATGACCGTGTTTCATGATCCAGCTAAAACTTTATAACTTTCCTCTTTGCAAAATGTTGGCACCTGAAGGTTTTTCTCCAAAATTACATTCAACTCCACCCAACACGTTTTAGGAAGAACTTGCACTCAACTTAAACAATGATTACGTCAGAAAATGGTGATTTTCATGGCCTGTTATCACGTGTATGCCTGTGTTTGTCCAGTAATTTCTGGCCTCGTAATGTCATAATGCAAGAAAGTTTGTGTTTAAACCCAGAACTACGTGTGAGATGAAACCTTGGCATGAAACCATGAAGAACGTGGCTAATCAACCTGAAATTTTACGAGTCAGCATACAGTACCTAGAAAAGAGGTATCATTTTAATTTAAATCAAAAAGATCGCTGATGGTCTAATCTTCTCATTATAAGTTTGTAAAGAATGTAGCGCAACAAATTAAAAGAAAATCAAATACCTAAAACTTCTGGCACTCAACCAAACAAAAAGAATGAAGAATCACAAAAGACTTGTATCAAAATTTGGTGTACATATAGTTTCCCGTGCTACTTTCAGGCTGCAGTTCTATCTTTCAACTTTCCAGGTAGGTCTCTCTCTAGAAAGCAGAACAATCACCTCCAGGTAATTCATGACAAGAATCGAAAGAAAATCAATTTTCTTAAGAAAAAGAATCCTTATGATCAAGGAAACTTGGAGCTCAACAGAGTATTAGTACAGGAATGTGGCTTGCGACTGCAAATGCTTGCTGCACACCAGCCACAGATGGTTGTGGCATGCATCATGTGTTGTGCGGAAACGTGAATAAATTCGGAGTAAAAATAAAACAACAATAAAAAAACACCAAGATTTTTATACTGGTTCGGCAATGCATACGTCCAATTTGGAGACGACTGAGTATTTCACTATAACAATGAGAGTATACAATAGTGTTTATCACTCAATTTTCCAAGAGACCCAAAATAACCCAAGCTCCTACTAGAAAAGAGAAAACAAAACAATATAAATATGTTTCCTTTTCTCTCTCCCTTTCACTATGTTTCTCTCTCTTTTCTCTCGAAATTTTGCTCTCTCTCACTAGCACTCTTCTACTCTCCTCTCACAACAAAAACGTTGTGCTCTCTTTGTGATCTCTCTTCTCCTCCTTCGTTTGCTTCTCTTTTATAGAGAATGCCATGGATGAATGTCAACATTAGCTGCACCAACCTCCAATCAAGCCACCATTGTTGATCACCGAAAGCATCAATTTCTGACTTTGCAAGTTTCAATTTTTGACTTCGAGAAGTTGAGGCAATATTCAACACTAGTGATCATTATGGCATTATCTCACACGTTAGTGTGTCCCAGGCTTGTAAACTGCGTTCATTTGCAAGATCATCACAGAGAAGACATTATCAATTGTGATTGAAAAAACTGGTTGCTAACTCTACTCTTTGAAATGTTCAATCGATATCTCAAATCCATAAAAGAAGTATACAAAGCAATGTTTTGTTACCGTATATGCAAAGGCCATTGACACATTACCTCTCATTAGACCAGCCCACCATATCACAATCTGAAAGGAAACAACATCAGGAAAAATTCATAGATTGGTTGGCATTTGACGGAAACAAGCTAAAAAAATAGAACATTCACTTGCTGCTTGATGTCAATCTCATCAGTCGGTGTCTTCTTGGATAGGTTGGAAATAAAAGGATAGAGGGAAAACAAAAGCTACTCTTCCAAGTAAAACCCGAGCTAAAAGGATTGACCTCATTGCACATAATGTTTTAAGACTTCAACAAGTGACATCAAACAAAAGCATTAAGTTTACGAGGAGAACTGAGTGGAGTTGAAAGAATAAAATCATCATAAATGGTTAATTGAAATATACCTAACACTCACAAATACCCATCTCTCGATATCCAAGGCATCCATAGCAACATAAAGGAAGATGAAAAGCTCGCAACGAATGATAAGGTTTTTTCTTTGAAAAAAATAAATAGAAAAATTCATTAATGAAGAAAATGAGGTACATGTTACAAAATACCTGGGGAGTTTCCCCTTACACAACTTGGTATCATTTTCTACCTAGGTAGCATAGGTGATAAATATAAAACATGCAAGTATAGGGATTGAGAAAACACATTTGAGTTTACATAGCACCCCTCAAAGTTAAAATTTTAGTGATGTTAGCCAGGGTCTCCGAAATAAGATAAGAGATAGAAGTTTGTTTTGTTTCAAACGTTCTACCATTCCTTTCTTTCCAAACGTTTTTAATACACATACTAACATCTATGATGTGAATCACCTTTGGATTTCATTAAGCAGATAACCATTGCACAGTTTCATAAAATGTGTTAGAAGGTATTGACCATTTACATCTCAAGGCAATTGTCTTCCATAAACAGCCGGTGATCGCACATTGAAAAAAGAGATGTCCATATGTTTCCTCCTCTGTTAAAAAAAAAGGGCATGAGAATATTTAAATACCTGAGTCGATCTACAGTATTGAGCCATTTTTGAATAGCTAGCCATAAAATGAAAGATATCTTAGGAGGTAAGAACTTATGCCATATGATTTTGCACTTAGCCACTGTCAGTTTTTTCAACCTTATAAGCTCCTGCGTGATTCTATTCGTAATCTAGTGGATAGGCCTATTATGCCAAAAAAAGTATCTTGGACAAGAGGACTAGGGGAGTATTGAGGTCGTAAATGTTGAATACAAGGTTGCAAAAGCATGCCTATGGATTTTGATAAGATTCAAATATTATGACAACACAATGTGCTGGGTTAAAAATATAACACCAACTCTCCACAACCTTTTAAATAAAAATTTTTCATTTAAATGAGAAACCAAGATGATAACAAACCAAGAAAATCAGAAAAAAAACACAATCCAATGAAAACAACTTTCAATATAATTAGAAAAATATCATATCAGTTTCGAAAACTCACCTAGTGAAAAGCTCAAGTGATGAGAGCACGATCATGGAACTTTGTAAGCGAAATGAAACCAAAGATGAGCTAGTAATGCCGAAGGTACCAATAACAAGATCAAGAGCTACGATTTTCAAAGAAGCGCTTCAATCCTACATGGGCCTAATTGTAGACGACGTGGAATCTCAAGAGACAATGAGGGCTAATGGCATCATAACTAATTAAGTTGGGTAAAATGTGCAAGAAGACTTTCATTCTTATTTAATTATTTATTTTAAGTTAGAAACATAGTTTTGGGCAGCCCACTACATGTGTTTTGGGCTTTAGTTATTTTGGTGGGAGACCATATTTAAAGGCCTTTTTACATATTTAGAGTTTCTTTCTTTTCAAGGGGTATAAATACCTCATAATAAACATTATTTAGGTTTTAAATTGGATGAATAATGAATTCCTTAAGGGAGGATTTTCTTGTCTTCTTATATTGCATCAAGAATATAATTCTTATTAAGGTAATCACTTGTGGCGAATTTCTATTTTTGTTTTCAAATCAGCCTTATTATATATGTTTCTTTTCATATAATTGATTGGGGGTTCATCAAGGTTGGAGCTTTCTTCTTATTCATGTTCTATCCAAACTATGTGTTTAAGGGATTTCAGGTTCTTTAGCCTTGGGTTTTGTATCATTTAGTATCAGAGCTTGGATTGAGATAAATTCTTATTTAACTTTTGCTTATTTGTTGTTATTATTGTTATTTTTCATAAGAAATTCAAAATTAGGGTCCATCTTGTTCGTATGTACAAAAACAAAAAATGAAAATTAGTTGCAAGCATTAAAGAGAATGGAAAAAAATTAGTTGTTAGCATTTTATAAAAAAAGTTGCTTAAAAAAGGAAAGATTTGATTTAGTTGATGGCAAGATCTTGTTTGTATACATATTTTCGGTAGAATTTATGGTAATTATTTACATGGGAATAACCAAAATTCAGATCAGGTCATTTATGAAATTATTTGGATTTGATCGTATCTTAAATTAGGAAAATTAGTTAGAAAAGCCAAAAAGCATAAATTCCATCTCTGGGGTTGGCGTGCTTATAGGATTTTCTTTTGTTGGATTCCTATTTTGTTTAATATATTTATATCTTTGCATCTAAGCTGACTTTTCCACTAGGAAAATTTCAATTTCCGTATTTATGCATTAGTTTCATCATTTTCCTTCATTCTAAGTTTATTTTTTTATCTCTAACTATTTGTTTCCATTTACACCATAATTAACAAATTGATTCTTATTAATTTAAATTATGTATTTTTAGGCAGCATGCATCCTTGTCTCTTGTGTGTCATGTTGTCTTCATTCATTTTGGTATACTTGCTTCTAAGTTTGCGCCCATCGTTTTTTTAGGTGTTTTCGTTGTATTCCTAAATCTTAATTTGCTGTTTGCGAATTACCTTAACTAGAAATTAAATTCTGAAGTGCAATTGAGGACAACAAGCTTGAGTGGGAAAAAGGCTTGAAAGTGTAAGCTTAAAAAAGGGTAAAAGCCAATTTTGAGTGAAACAAGAGTGAAGTGCTATCTTTTGAGTGAAAACACATAAGGGAGTGATTGTGAGGTTATCTTTTTATTGCTAACCATTTTCTTGTAGCTTTTTGTTATAAGAATGGTCAATAGAAGAGATGGAAAGGAAGCATTACATGAAGAGGATGAAAATGTGCTTGATTTGAAAGTGATGTATAAGGCATTCATGAATGAGTTCAAGAAGTTATCTACTAAGATGGATGGGATGAATGAGAGAATTAATGAAACCAGTAGAATCCAAAACTGTAGTAAATGAATTGGCAGTCATAGGAATAAGGAGGAAAAATTGGAAAGAATGTATGACGAGTATAAAGATGAAGTGCAATCTGCGAGGCAAAAAGTAAGGAGGGATGAAAGAGTGGAGAGAAAAAATATCAACATTAATGTCATCAAGATGAAAATTTCACCCTTCAAAGGTAAGAATGATGCTGAAGTGTACCTGAAATGGAAAAGAAAAGTGGACATGATTTTTGCATGTCACAACTATTCTGAAGATAAGAAAGTGAGATTGACAGTAGTGGAATTCTCTAATTATGCATTAGTTTGGTAGGATGAATTGGTAAAGAATAGGAGGAGGAATAGGGAACCACTTATATCCACTTGGGAAGAGATGAAAAGAGTGATGAAGAAGAGGTTTGTGCCACGTTATTACTATAGAGAGTTGTAATAGCAATTACATAGACTTACACAAGGAACTAGAACAATAGAAGATTATCACAAAGAGATGGAGATACTATTGATTAAAGCTAACATAGAAGAGGAGGAAGAGGTGAAAATGGCTCAGTTCATGGGTGGATTGAATAGGAAAATTACCGATGTAGTTAAGTTGCAACATTATGTAGAGATGGAGGACTTAGTTAACATTGTCATGAAGGTGGAGAGACAACAAAAACAAAGAAGGGCAGCAAAGTCTTTCTCAAAATCCAGTAGCAAATGGAATCCAAAATAGAGCAAAAATGATGATAAGAAGAGAGAGCACTATCGGATTTCTAGGAGAAAGGCAATGAGTCAAACAAATGCAAGGAGAAGAGTACTTCAATTCAAAAAGGTACTACTGATCCATCCTTTAAACCTTCTAAACATAGGGATATTAAGTACTTTAAATGTCAAGGGCATGGTCATTATGCATCTGATTGTCCTAATAGGAAGACTATATTTATTAAGGGTGGTGAAATTATTTCTAAGTCTGAAGATAGTAATGAGTATGATGGTAGTGATTTAAGTATGTCACCTTTAGAAAATTGTTTTGATGTTGATGAGAATGTTAAGTATGTCGTTAAGGGTGAGTCTTTAGTTGCTAAACATGCATTGAACTTGAATGTGATGGAAGATAGCCTAGAACAAAAGGAGAACATATTTCACACGAGATGCTTAATAGGTGGGAAATGATTATAGATTGGTGGTTCATTAGGGTTGGGGATTTCTTCTTGCTCATGTTTTATCCAAAGTGTGTGTTTAAGGAGTTTCAGGTTTTTTAGCCTTGGGGTTTCGTATCACCAAGCTTAATTTCAGTTTCTGCACAGATAAAAAGGGAGAAAGTTAGAAAAAAATTTCATTTTTGGAGAAGAATAACAAACTTAGAAAAATATCTTACACGATGAAGCAAACATTTTAAAGAACAAGAAGCAGGAGAGAGAGAAGACATAAGTTAGGGACGTAAGAAAGAAGAGAAGAACAAAGAAGCAAGAGAGAGAGAGAAGAGATGAGTTTGGGACATAAGAGAGAATAGATGAGAGCTTCTACAGTGGAGAAAGTTTATAAGATGAGGAAGTAGAAATGAAAACCAGTGAAAAACTGTTGTGAAATATTAGAAAAACATCTAATTTTTGTTTTCGTGAATTTGTTGTGGTTTTGTATTTTTAGAAAGGGCATATTGTAATAAGAAACAATTAAACGTGTTTTAACATGTTGTTTCATTTTTTTGATAAAAATTGCAACAATAAACAAAAAAATAAAAGAGAAACAAACAGGTCCTTAAATTCTGCTTTCATAAAATAAAATATAAACTTGTACATTACAATTTAACAAACTTATTTTAACAGGATTTTCTTTAACCCGAATAAAGCCCCTGGACTAGATGGCTTTAACGGGGTTTTCTTTAACCATACATGGCACATTATTGGGGAAGATGTTACTAGGGCTATTCGAGACTTTTTTCATCATGGGTCTCCTCAAAGAGATTAACTCTACCTTCATTACCCTGGTTCCCAAAAAAGTGAATCCTTCCACAGTAGAATAGACCTATCTCGTGCTGTAACTTTATTTACAAGGTGATCGCTAAGATTTTGGCTAACAGGCTTAAGAAGATCCTCCCTAGTTTTATAAGCCCTAATCAGAGTGCTTTCATTAAAGATAGGCGAATAGGGGATAACATATTGTTGGCTCAGGAGATTTTTAAACATTACCATTTAGTTTATAATCATAAGAGATGTGCTTTTAAAGTGGACCTACAAAAAGCCTATGATTCTATACATTGGGAGTTCCTTCAGAATGTGTTAGTGGCT
>JANZLC010000202.1:7566211-7582160 GCA_026413385.1 Erythroxylum gracilipes | reverse complement strand
GGCGTGTGCTGTCTGTTTTGTGTTTGCACCTTGGTTTCTCCTTTGTGTCACCTGTGTAGGTTGTGGTTTCTAGAACTTCTCTTGCTGTGTATATAACTTTTTTATATTTGTATAAAAAAAATTTGATTTACCAAAAAAAAACTTATTTGTCCTTTAACTATAATAAAGCACAAATTATGAACCGATGGGTATATCTAATGGAATTTATAAACTCAAAGTTTATTTAATTAAAAAAAAAAGACAATCAAGCCTGAATTGGAGCTAATGTTATGCTATAGTGGGTTAAATTAGGCTTGGACCGAAGATATTTCAATATATGCATTGGTAATTAATGGATCTTAGTCCATAGATCCCACTATTTAGCAAATACCTCTTCAAGAAAAAAAAAATTAAAAAGATCATTTTCAAAACTTTAGATTATTGAACTAAAAAAAACCTTTTATCTATATTAATGTCTGCAAAAAAGTATAAATTAAAATCTAGTTTTTACTAATATACGATTTGAATCTTAATGATTTTTAGCATTTAAAATGAATCATAATATTTGCAAAACATTCAAAATGCTTGTTATACATTATGTTAATGTTGACATGTCATTAGTTTAATTTGTTTTAACATATAAGTCTCTATGTATTACATAATATACACGTGATACAGTGAAATCTATATGTCAAATCTAATTTAAATTAATTTAAAGGTAATTTAAATAATTCTATTTAATTTATAATAAAATTTAATTCATAATTTAATTCTAAAACATAATTATCTTTATATAATTTGTTGAGCAAAGTATGGAAATTTTGCAGAACTCTCTTTCTCACATTTTGTTTTTCCTTGTCTTTGAAATGCAGATTAGAAGTTCTTATGGCTTCAAATTTTTTATTTTCTCTTAACTCTTTACAAGACTCATCTCTCTAAACAAGAATACAATCACTAATTTCAACTAGTAGCATGAGATTAGTTCATGAGATCAGAGAGTTTGTTTGTAAATTCTCATTAATTCTAATGACTGTTAAGAGATTATGTTTTGATATTGAGTATGACACAAGAAAATCAAAGAATTGAGAGCCAAAATCAATTGCAATCATGGATCACCAAACATACCCAATTCAATCTTCATCTCTTAGCTTCAAAATAGAAATACCCATTAAAGGGGGAAAAAAATCAACTTATCTACCCTAATCAAATCCCATAGTAAGACACACTTAAATAGTGAAAACAAGTTATAGAAAAGTAATTACAGACAAAAACCTAATGTATTCAAGAAACAAAAGAAGTCTTTCATGGCTTCAACACTAAAAAATGTATCAATATAGTCTAGATCTTAATAGTCTAAGACTTTTTGTTAACTCACAAAGAAAACCTAGAAAAGGTAAAGCAGAAAAATGGAGAAATTAAACAAATTGAGAGAGTAAATACACACAAGTTAAAATAAAGAAACTATGATTATAAAGTAAGAGAGTTGAAGGTTGGAAGAGGAAGGAAAATATCATAGAATGCAAGAAAATTTGTAGAATAAGTAACATTTTTTTTTCAATTAAAGAAATAGGACATTGACAGCTTGGGTGTAATTATCAACATTCATTAGCTAAAAATAAAGTAGCTTAGTAAAGACGAGGCGATGCTTCCGAATATTTTAATTATAGTTTGGGAATGAATCATTTTTAGTTTGTTATAAACTTGAAGTACCATAATTGTAATTTTAACTATTAGAGCGTAGAGTATAGTCATTGATGGCTTTCTGCTGTCAACCTAACAAAAAGTACATACCACTCATCCGTGCATGTAAGCTTCTTTCTGCCGCTCTCCCGTGTCTTTGTTCTTTGACCCAGCGCTTGTCACTTTCTATATCATACACCAATATAAATATAAATAATCTATCCAGCCTAAATATGAATAGCTATTTTTTTTCTCTTGATTTATGTTCTGGAATTCTTAGGTTAATTAAGTGGGTTGTGGATAATCCTTGAATTTAAAATTAAATTTGCAAAAAATAAAGGCCTCGATTAACGCATACCAATTTTTAATAAGACAAAAAAGAGAAATGTGAAAGAGAAAAAGGCTAAGCCTGGTTTGGATCCGTTTTAAGTGGAGCGGAAATTCAGGTGGTGTCTGGAGCTAACAGAAACCGTTGGTCGGAGCAACTGCTGTTTTCGACGGTGAGGGCAGCGTTGGGAGAGGAGTAGGTAGAGGTGGGTCGGTGGTTCTCGACCGCGTTGTTGGTATCTGAGCCTCCCTCAACGATGGTCAAGATCCGTTTTTGATGTTCACCTCTTCCTTCTCTCTACCTTCTCCCTCTCGCGCCACATTTTCTTCATCTTTTGTTTTGTGGGTTTTGTCCCATATGATCTTGTGACGGCCAAGGTTCTGCATTTGAATTGGTTCAGGTTGGTTTTTTTTGTTCATTGTGAGATTTGTTGTGTTCTGTGTTGGAATGAATTAATGGGCTTTCAGAAAGCATGATATTTCCTCTAGATCTACTAGCTATAAGCTCGTTGGATGTTTGGGACTTGGGGGGTTGTGACTTGATGATTGTCTGTGTACATGTGTGTTTCTCTTATCCGGACAATGTCAGGAATCAGGAGGTATTTGGATTATTCTGTGTCTCTTTTTCTTGATATAATGTGTCGATGCATAAAGTACAAAACTTGGAGCTGTATCCTGTATTTGCATACTACTTCGTTTGAAGGACAAGACAGTGGTTGAAACAAAGTTGGCTTCTTGTTCAACCCTCTTCCATTTCCGTAGGTTTTTGTTGGTTTCTGTATTCATATATATTTATTATCTTGCTGGTAGTCGAACAGTGAAGCGAAGATTGATACGCAGATTGTTAAGATGTCTTTCAAGAGCATTGTGCGAGAATTGAAGGAGATGAAAGATGGAATTGGAAATATATCTAGGAGAGGGGTTGAAGGGAAGCATTGGCGTGGCAGGGCAAGGTCACATATTGCTCCTGATGAAATGCTACCTGAATCAGAACCAATTCAACAGGGAAGGTGGGCAAATCTCCCTCCAGAATTGCTCCTGGATATCATTAGGAGGGTTGAAGAGAGTGAGACCTCATGGCCTGACCGTGCTATTGTTGTTTATTGTGCTTCGGTTTGTAAGTCTTGGAGGGAAATCACAAAAGAGATTGTTAAGACTCCAGAGCAATGTGGCCGGCTAACTTTTCCAATCTCATTGAAGCAGGTACTTCCATTACTCTGTCCGTCTCAAAGTTTTCTGTTTGCCTAACTATCTAGTTATCATGATTTTTCTTGTTTAACTGTTTTGGTACTCAAATGCAGCCTGGGCCACGAGAGTCTCCCATACAATGTTTTATAAAAAGAGATCCTCCAACTTCTACGTACCTGTTGTACTATGGTTTGGTGCCTTGTAAGTTTTGGTCACCTCTTGCTCCTTGATTTTTCTTTCTGTAGATTGCTTTCATGTAGATCTTTTTGCGTCTTCTCCATATGTATGAATCACATTGTTTATATTGTTTTACTCTTTCATTGTTTCTGCATTAAGAATGGAGGAATTAGGTTACAAAGATTTGCTTGTGAATGCTTTCCATTTCTTTATTTCTCCTCTCCTTCCCTTCTTAACAGCCAGAATTTGGATTTGACTTATCAGCGAAAAATATAGTGGTCAATAAAAAAATGCCTTTTTAAGGGAATAAGGATACAATCTTACCCGAATATTGAACTATACTAGTTATTTGAGGCTTCTTTCTCTTACTAATTATGGCTTATTGGGAACCATTTGATTGCTTGAGATGAAATATCTTGGTTACTTGAAAGAAATTTTCTGTAATATCATTATGGATTGACAGCTGAAGGAGAGCCTGATAAATTGCTCTTAGCGGCAAGGAAGTTCAGAAGGGCGACATGCACAGACTTCATAATATCTTTAGTTGCGAATGATTTTTCTCGGGCCAGCAACACTTATGTTGGTAAATTGAGGTAGGTCTTGGTAATCAGAATTGATAATTGATCAAGGGCCCCAAAATTTATGCAAAGTTCATGTCAGGTCCAACTTTTTGGGGACCAAGTTCACCATATTTGATACCCAACCTACATATGAAGTGCCAATACAACCAACCAGCCGGACAAATCGCAGATTCCATCCGAATCAGGTGTCCCCAAGACTGTCTGCATGTAACTACAATGTAGGCACCATCACCTATGAGCTCAATGTTCTCCGCACCAGAGGACCAAGGAGAATGCATTGTGTAATGCACACTATTCCAGTCTCTTGCATTGAGGAAGTAGGCAGTGTCCCAACAACATCAGATGTGTTTAATGGTCTTTCTTCATCAGGTTCTAAAGTGAAGGCACTGGTCCCAGATATCAATTCCACAAGCACCTCAGTGTCACCAGTACCATTCCAGTCTGCGAGAGAGCCTCTAATTCTTAGAAACAAAGCTCCTAGATGGCATGAGCAGCTACAATGCTGGTGCCTGAATTTCAGAGGACGTGTTACGGTTGCTTCTGTCAAAAATTTCCAACTTGCCGCGGCTACTGAGTCTTCAGATGCTGTGCCAACTGTTGATCAAGAACAGGTAATTTTGCAGTTTGGCAAGATAGGAAAAGACATCTTCACCATGGATTACCGCTACCCCCTTTCTGCCTTCCAGGCCTTTACAATTTGCTTGAGCAGCTTTGATACCAAACCAGCCTGTGAATGATGGCTGCGGAGTGCCGGGCAAAGCAAATTCCAGTTCACAGCAATGCATCTTCCAATTTTGCAGGGGATGTTCACCCTGTTTGAGGTTGATCGTGCATGACCATTACAGCTGATCTTAGCTATGCAATCTTTACTTTATCCAATGATGAAATTTGAGTTGCCATATTTAGGGTAAACAAGAGTTTAGTGTATTTATGTTCATATCTATACGTATGTTCTACAGTGGAAGGATAGTTTAATTTGCTAGATCCCTTCTTTCAACTGTTAGGGACACTTGTTCAGTTCGAACACACTGCCTTGTATGCTCTAATATTTAAAGATTCGCATGGATTTCCTCTTATAAGGCTGGAGTTTATTCCATGGTTGTGAATAAGTTGTTCCTTGCCCATCTTAATTGGTTTCATCTGTTAAGTTTTAGATGAACATGTGCAATTCGTTGACGAAGTCTTCCAGAATTCTGTTTCTGGTCTTTGGCTTCACTCGGTGTTTTCTGCAGTGGAGTCTCTTTAGGTTGATGTAGCTGGTTTATTCAATATTTGTTAGCGCATGCAAATTCTCAGGCGAGCTACTTAACTTTTGTCCATTTTAGATTAAGTTTCATGGTCCATGGTTTATTGCCATATTAGCGAATCAAGAACCCTCATCAGGCTTGATACAACTTTCTTGAATTCATGTATTTTCTTGAAAATTTTCGATAAAAACTCAAATGTCCAATTCCTTATGGCTGACAAAGAGTAGAATTGAAATTCATAGTTTTAACTTCAGTTTTGAATATTCAAGTGAAGAATATGTTGCATACAATTGGAATGGATACTGATATAAAGAAGACTAGAAGAGCGTAATAATAATATACTATAGGGTCTAGTGTTATTAAGCTGGATGTAAGATTAGAGTATAATAGATTTGTATTAAAGCCGGATACTAACGACTTCAATGGCATAAAAGATCAGTGTGTGATTTTTGTTCTCTCTCTATATCAATGGAATCTATGTTTCTCTCTCCTTTTTTATGTTTTCCTTCTACACCTTTTGGCAAAAATCGTAACAGTATATGCATTCTGTTGTCCCATTTTTAGTATTCAACATTTGGTATCAGAGAGGTCGACCCTGTAAAGAGCAACGATGGCAGAAAGCACTAGAGGCACAGAGTTACGAAGAGTGGAAGAAAGCCTGAAACATGTAATGTAGAGGATGTTTTTGGAGTCTCAAGATCGGAACGAAATGATGTTTTCGGAGATTCAAAACAGAACATAAAAAGTAGAAAAAGAGATGACGAAATTATGAGTTTTACTCTTACATCATTTTCAGAAACCGGGAGGAGAGGTAGGAGCGGCCGAACCTACACAGCAGAGTAGCTCAGTAAGGCAAGAGCGAGATGGGAATGTAACATCTACAAGAATGAGCCGGATTGAATATCCGCCATTTGACGGTGAGAATGTTAAACTGTGGCTATACCCAGGGGCAGATCCATAAATTTTTTTGAGTGGGGGCAAAATTTTAATAGGAGCAAAATTTTATTTTTAATGGAGGCAAAATTTTAATGAGAACAAAATTTTATTTTTTTTGTGGGGGCAAAACTTAAAATAATTTTTTTTTTGCATGAAATTTGTTGGAGTCAGTGGGGGCGTGCCCCCACTTGCCCTCATTGTAGCTCCGTCCCTGGTTATACCGATGTGAGCAGATTTTTTTATTGGATCAGACCCTTGAGAAGACAAAGGTGAGTGTGGCAATTTTACACATGGATGAACGAGCTTAGGAATAGTATCACTTGTACGTTAGGAATCGTAACTAGACAGAAGTAGTGGAATGGGAGGAGTTCACAAAAGTGTTGAAGCAAAGGTTCGACGCTGACATATTTGATGATCCAGTAGGAGATTTTAAAGAGTTGAGACAAGGGACAGTTCTAGACTATTATGTGCAATTCGATCACCATTCCAATAGGTTAACACTATCTGAAGAATACTTGGTGGGGTTTTTCATTAAGGGGCTTAAACCAAAAATTGGAGTGATGGTGAAGTTACATAAACCGTACTATTTACATCAAGCTTATACACTAGCTCGGAAACAAGAGGCAATTATGAGGTCCACGAGGAATACAACATTTAAACATGGTACGTTGATGAAAGGGACGAATGATAATAGCAGGTTCAATCCAAACTCACTTGGTTCACAGTCGGCAAATGTCATTCGGAGGTCACCATCTGACGGGATACTACCTACATCAACGTCGACGTTACGACCATCATCATCAGTAAGAACCTTTAAACCTTAGAGGCATTTTAGTAGTAGGGATTTCGATGAAAAAAGAGCAAAGGGCCTTTGTTTTTGGTGCGACAAGAAATACAGTATTGGCCATCAATATAAAAAGAGACAATTGCAGTTTTATGCAATTACTGGAGATGATGACAGCGGAAAGAACTCTCCTGAAGCTGAAGAGGATGAACTTGAGGGGAGTCTAGAAGAAGGAGATAACCTGATGGTTTTCATGCAGGCCATGCTGGGATTATCCAAGAACAGCGAGTTTAAGCAGATGAGGGTGGTAGGAGTACATCAAAGAAGGAAGATACATATATTGATCGACCAAGGGAGCACCCATAATTTCATTGACACTTCGGTTTTAAGGAAAGGAGGATGTCAGCTTCAAGAGACAGAGTCCATTCTCATCACCGTAGGGGGAGGATTACAACTGAAATGTCATCAGTATTGTAAAGCATTCACGTGGACGATGCAAGAAGTGCAGTTCACCATGGACGTAGTGGTGTTGGCATTAGGTGTGTGCGATGTTGTATTAGGGGTGCAATGGTTGAGCGGATTAAATGAGGTTTTATGCAACTTTAGGAACCGAACAATGATGTTCAAGTGGGAGGGACACTTGGTTACGTTAAGTGGGAACCCGAAAGGAAGATCCAAGATCGTCTCCAGCAAGGAATTCCAGAAATATCTACATCGAGCAATAGGGGGTCAATTATTCATGATGCAACTATCAACACCGATCGAATTCCAGTTACAACAAATGAGAATGGCGTCAGATCAGTGGAGCGCATTCGATGAGATTAACGTTATTCTATCGGAGTATGCGGACGTCTTTCAAGAACCGACCGAGCTTCCTCCAAACCGCCAATACAATCGTTGGATAGTGCTGAAAGAAGGGATTGAAGCCATCAATGTCCGACCGTATAGATATTCAGGAGTATAGAAAGATATAATCGAACAATCAATTCGGGATCTCATGAGGCAAGGTTTTATTCGACAAAGTTATGGGCCATATGCATCGCCGGTGGTCTTAGTAAAGAAGAAGGACAATTCATAGAGAATGTGCGTGGACTACAGAGAATTAAACAAACACAAGGTGAAGGATAAATTTCCGATACCGTTGATTGAGGAATTGTTAGACGAGTTGCATAGGGCAGGGTGGTTCACTAAACTAGATCTACGCTCTGGATATCATCAAATCCGAATGCAACTGGAAGATGTCTCGAAGACAACATTCAGGACGCATAAAGGCCATTACGAATTCTTCGTCATGCTGTTCGGTCTGACGAATGATCTGTCGACGTTTCAAAGGCTAATGAACGAGCTGTTTAAACCGTATTTGCGCCATTTTATTCTAGTCTTCTTTGATGACATCTTGATATACAGTCCGTCGTTGCAGCTACATGTTCAACATATCTTAACAACAATGGAGACACTGAGGAGGAATCAATTATTTTTAAAAGATAATAAGTGTGTGTTCGGAGCGAGACAAGTTGAATATTTAGGGTATACCATTTCAGAGATGGGGGTCGCTACTGATTACCGAAAGGTTGAAACGATTGAGGAGTGGCCGAAACCCAAAGAGATTAAGGAACTCAGAGGATTCCTAGGAATTACAGAGTATTATCGGAGATTTATCAAAGGATATGGGTTGATAGGTAAGCCATCAACGAATTTATTGAAGAATGACCGTATGACAAGCTGGGAATGGCAGGATGAAGAACAAGAGACCTTTGAGAAATTTAAAAAAGCGATTACTTCAGCACCGGTGTTAACATTGCCTGACTTCTCAAAGACATTTGTTATTGAAGCAGACGCCAGTGGACAAGGAATAAGAGTGGCACTGCAGCAGGAAGGCCACCTTATAGCATTCCTCAGTAAGTCATTAGCGTGGGTTGTCGACCTACGAGGAGTTTTTGGCGATAATCAAGGCGATTAAACATTGGCATCACTACTTGAGCTGTAAACCATTTGTGGTGAGGACTGACCATAGGAGTCTTAAATATTTGTTAGAGTAGAGGTTGACAACTCCATTCCATAAATTATGGCTTCCAAAATTGCTTGGCTATGATTTTGAAGCACAGTACCAGAGTGGGAAGAAGAACAATGCTGCAGATGCCCTTTCAAGAATCACAAGTGCGGAATTAATGATACTGTCAGTAACGCAGTTACATGGTAAATTATTGGAAGAGATTAAAAAAAAGCTGGGAAGAGGATCGGATGATGCAGGAAATAATAAGTAAACTGAGAAATGGCACACTGAAGTCCAGTATGTACGAATGGAAAAATGAACTGTTGAGGTGGAAGGGTCGGTTGGTAGTTGGTGATAACAAGGCGCTGAGGCAATAGATAATCGGAATTAGCCATGATGAGGTGATGGGCGGACATGCTGGAGTGGTGGCGACAACAAAGAAGATACAAAATATGTTCTTCTGGAAGGGGTTGGCAAGAGATGTGCGGAGATATGTCCAGGATTGCATGAATTATCAAAGAAACAAATACGACAATTCAGCATACCCAAGGCTCCTACAACCGATCAAAATTTTGGAGGGAAATTGGAGGGAGATCAATATTGATTTCATTGAAGGATTACCCGTATCGAAAGGGAAATCGGTGATTCTTGTGGTTGTTGATCAGTTCACTAAGTACTCTCACTTCATCTCGGTGAAACATCCCTATGATGCTGGTGAAATCGCAGAATTGTTTCTTAATAACATGTTTAAATTACATGGGATGCCGAATCAATTGTCAACGATAAAGACCTGATTTTTTAAAGTAAATTCTGGCAGGAACTATTGAAGTTACAGGGAGTCCAACTTAAATACTCCACCGCCTACCATTCTCAGACTGACGATCTCATTGAAGTAGTCAACAAGATTTTTGAGACTTATCTATGGTGTTTTTGTAGTGAAAATCCTCAGCGGTAGAGTGAGTGGTTGTCACGAGCGGAGTGTTGGTATAATACCACATATCGCCCATCTATTGATTCCACATCCTTTGAGGTGTTATACGACTACTCTTTACTTATATACACACCGTATATTGTAGGGGACTCGAAGGTGACATAAGTAGATCGAGTTCTCAAGGACAAAGAAGCAACGATCAATGTAACGAAGTTCCACTTACAGAGCTCTCAAAACAGAATGAAACAATACGCAGATGCCAGACGTTCGGAGCGTGAATTTGAAGTTAGGGATATGGTGCTACTCAAGCTGCAACCGTACAGGCAGCACACTCTACAGAGGAGGAACAATTAGAAGCTGTCTCCCCCGTATTATGGGCCATACAAGGTGATGCAGAAAATAAGAAAAGTGGCTTATAAACTCGAGCTACCAACAACTTCCTTGATACACACTGTATTTCATGTGTCACAACTGAAGAGAGCAAAACTGGATCGTAGTAGAGTCTCTATCACCCCTGTGGAGCGGATTCCTATAGCAGTACTAGACAGACGCATCGCAAAGAAGAATAACAGGGCAGTAACTCAGTTGTTAGTGCAATTGTCAGATGGAGGAAATACGGAAGTGATTTGGGAATATCCTTTTGATCTTAAAGAACGCTACCTGAAAATCAACTTGGTGGACAAACATGTTAAAAAGAGGGGAACGGTTACAGAGAAGAATGGAGAAGATGATACGTAACAATAATATACTACAGAAATCATTATCGACGTTAGAAGGGAAGCAAAGCGCATCCTTTAAATAAATAGCCCAGTGTTATTATGCTGGACATAAGATTAGAGTATAATACCAGATACTAACGGCATGAAAGATCAGTGTATGATTTTTGTTCTTTCTCTATATCAATAGAATCTATGTTTCTCTCTCCCTTTTGATATTTTCCTTCTACACCTTCCGACAAAAATCGTAACAAGTAACAACATACACGCATTCCGTTATCCCATTTTTAGTATTCAATAGATACACTGATGGAACAGATAGAGGAGATTAACCGGCGTTAGACCCTTTTGCCCACTTAAGATCCAGCAGCTACGACATTCGGTACATGTGCCTTTACCAAGACCGGAAGTTGGATTACTACGGGATTGTTCTTCAATTTCACTGTCCAACTGGCTACAGTATCACCCGAAAATCAACTTTAAGGTCACGTAATTGACCAGGTCAGGGTAGCCGTCTTCGTGATAAATGCATTGCAATCTTTATTCAAACTTTTCCTGCCTTGTAATGCAATGATGTAGTTGAATGGAATGAACTGATTCACAAATGTATCAGAGAAGATATCATTGATTGAAGGACATCTATTGGGAGCTAGATTGACCTATCACAGATGGACACTACTTACCAATGCAAATTACAACGCAAATTACAACTTTAAACACGACAATTAGATGTGTTTTTTTGTTTTTTTTTTTGAGGACATGTCGCAATTATAAAGACTATCCTAAAGTAGAGAAGGCTGTAAGGTCTCATCTGTCATGGAACCACAAGTTTCCGTCGTATTACTAGATTTATTTTGAAACATACAATAGTCTTCAGAAGTTAAGAGACTGGATTTGCAAGAAAAGTACAGGAACACCAACTTACAACATCTTCAAATGCCTAACGTCTTGTACAAATTCTCATATACATCTGATATTTATAGCACCAATTTTGAGCCATTAATGTTTTCAATCACAATCTGGCACTGGATATGCTAACCATTAGAAATCGCCTAGGAGTATCTTGCTCCTAGCATATCATTTATACTCTAACAAATGTAAACAAAGAGTGCAAGGCAACAAACTAATGATAAAGACTGCAAGGCAACAAACTAATGATTCCAAAGTGTAACTCCGTTATTCTTAGATGGTGCCTACTTTCGGTAAACATGCTTCACTCCTATACTTGAGACGGGATACCACAGTTCACAAGTATTGCCTCCTTTCTTCTTTACATTGCAATGTATCAATCATCTAATAGTGGAGTATGTAATGAACTCTCTTGAAGTGAATTGAAATGGTTGATGAGGAATAGGATTTCTGCAATGAAACTTTAAATAAACTAGGGGTAGTGATTAGAAATTAATCGTTGAGTAAATCATGACATAATGGAAACTCACGGTCGAGGTCCAAAGACTCTGATCTGGCGAACATGGGTATCCCTTCCATTGAGGTGATTGGATAGTACAGCAATTTGCAACATGAATGTATTAACGAAAGTTTCCCTGCCAAAAACATGGATGTAAATGCAGTTCTGCTGGACCAGGCTGGACAGAATATGAAACATGACATGCAACCTTGTCCTTCTGCCAGCAGCTTACTATTTTCTCATTTTACAGGGAATATATCAAAGTTCAAGCATATACTTTTTGATGTCAAACACCCGGAAACAATTCTCTTATCAACTTATGTATCAATGAACTCCAAAACAATTAAGCTGAAGAAGTTCCATAGTGCTTTCTAAGGATTTTAACCAGCATGCTTCCATCTAAGCCAGTTCACTTCTACAAAATAAATAGATGACGTCTAAACTGGGTTAAGTGATAGAAAATTAAAGACCTATTATATATAAAAACATTTCTCATTTTCAGAACGATGTATTATAGCAGTGTATATTGTATATCGCTCAACATTATCGCGAAGGACATGAGAACAACTACTCAAAAGGTTTGAAACATAACAAATAAGTTTACCTACGAAATGTCTTAGAATCAGACCCTTCAAATATCCCTCCACAAGCTAATATATTAGGAATTTGACGAGGCTAAAATTGCATAATAAGAAAATGGAGATAGAATCCGCCTAGTAAGGTCTTTGCTCACCTGGGATCATTTCCGGACAAAGATATGTAAACCCACCCGGTTGGTTTCACAAGTTCTACAGTCTTGATCTCCTGAAACCAAGTTGAAAAGAAACAGGAAGAAACCCAATTTAGAACACAAGTCACAAGCTAAGGAGATAAAATGTTACTAATAGAAGGAAATGAAGTACCTTCAAATTATGAAATCCATCCCCAGCCCGAATAGATATCTTACTCGGTGTATAGCTCTCATCAAGCTTGAAATCCACATAAAGCACAACCAGCTTCATGCGAAAAACAAATATGAAAAAGGTCAGAGCTTTGTCACTAGTGACCCCCAACCAACAAAAACCCAATAAACAAATAGATACCCACTTGCAGCTTCAATTTCTTCTGAAATTGAATGTTCACCAAATGAGGCTGAGCACCATCTGATCTAAAACCACACACACACACACACACACACACACACAAAGAATCAATTAACAAATTACATAGTTGTCGAGAAGAGAGTACAGGTTTGTGTAGTTACTGCCAGTAGGTGTCCAGATTATCGTCTCTGAGAGAAGAAACGCCATTTCCGGGTTTGCAAGAGCTGACACTCCATGCAGCTTTTTTCCCCATTTCTCGGAGGTCTTCGTCTACTATTAGATGTTGATTCCCTCCAATTATTTTACGTTCTTCTTCTCCTTCTGATGACTCTGTCGCCATTTTCCGTCACCTCACTCGCTAAGAATTGCAAACCAAATCGAGACCTATCTCAATTCAATTTTTCTTAAACCCTAAAACTGAAAGCGAAGATCAATCAAGTTGGGAATTCATATTGTGCAGAAGTCGCAGTCTGAAATTCCGCATTGTGCAGAAGTATCTTATCAAAATGCCTTTTTAACAAATTTGAATTAAAGAGCTCTCTTTGTATTAATCAATTAATTTCGACTTCGTTTTAAATGTTGAAGGGACTAGGCCGAATTCCTGGAGGCCATTAGAAATTGTTACTTAGGAAT
The DNA here is from genome assembly GCA_026413385.1 of Erythroxylum gracilipes. Lineage (NCBI taxonomy): Eukaryota > Viridiplantae > Streptophyta > Magnoliopsida > Malpighiales > Erythroxylaceae > Erythroxylum > Erythroxylum gracilipes. The sequence goes on along the minus strand of JANZLC010000202.1, from coordinate 7,568,498 downwards.
CAATAGCTAGAATAGGCCTAAGCGAAACTCAGGTTTGGGTCAGACTTCGAACATAATCGAAGTCTGGCTCAAGTTTGGTGCAATGTATGCTAAATTCGGATCGAATTTAAGTAAAAAATAAAATTCAATTTAGTAAATGAGTTTAACCTTTTTTAAGTAAATTTAATATTCAAATAAGTTCAAACTCGAAATTATTAAATATTTTTAAATTTAAATTCAAAATTTAAAAAATTTAGCATATTCTAATATACTATTACCCTTGTTATTATTAGTCTGATGAGCTATATAGCAATTGTAATTTTTCTACTTTATATTGGCATTATTTATATTTTATATATTTGTAGTACATATATATATATATATAATTTATAATTTAAAAATTTTTATTTTGCAATAAATAATGTTATTTACACTCTAATTCATATACAGAAAAGGATGGGGTATATCATTCACTACTTTTCTATCCTTTAGGATGTTTCATTCTTCTAATTTCTAAAGAACCTAACTTGTTATACTGCATCTACTTTTAGATTTGGTTTTATTTTTTTTAGATTTAGTAAAAAAAGTATTTATTTTTATTTTAAAGTAAATTAACTATTAAAAATATTTTAAATTTATAATCAATTAAAAATTAAAAATATTTTAAAATTCTCCAAATTTATAATATTTAATAAGTACATATGCTAAATTTAAAATATCTTTAAGATACATAAATTTCAAAAATATTTACCAAATATATAAATAAATTCATATTATTTATAAATGAAATTTTATATATTTTTACTTATATAATTTAATTATTTAAATAATATATTTCCTAATAAATATTAATTAAGATATTAAAATAAAATTATTTACTTTATTGATTCATAAAATTAATTTATCTTTATGCTTTATTTAACATTTAATTATTATTAATAGTAAAAGTGAAATTAACAATTAATAAAAAAGTCAATAATTTAAAACTCAGATCTGACGGTCGACTAAAATAAATACAAACCAAATTAAAAAAAAACCTTTTTCTTTTTTGAATAAAATCAACATTAGCGCAAAAAATAGACAAAGGCAGGGAAGGCAAAGAAAACTAACCCAAGCCAACAGGCTTACCCCGTACACCCGGAACCTAATAGCCTTTCCCCTTCAACAATAACAGAAGCTGAACAGTCTGAATTTAAAATTGTTGGGACTCGATCTTAGAACCGGACCCCAACCAGAAAGACGGAAAGCAAAAAACAAAAACGACAGAATCCGAAGCGAAAACAAAGAGAAGATATCGAATCAAATCGAAACAAAAAACGAAAGCAAATGAATGGATCGGAAATCATTTAGCGGAAGCAAAATCATAAGCAAAATCGAAGAATCGGACTAACAAAACGAAAGCAAATCGCTGAAGAACAAAAACTGAATTCTGACATCCGAGATGTAGCATCCCGGTTCCTATGGGAAGGGTAAAATGGGAATTATTAAGTGATCAGTGAGAGGTTAGAAATGCAATTACATGTTCATGCATTATGTGATATATTTATCTTGTGAAAAATGAATTGGTTGCACATGAAATTATTTGTATATGCATACATTGACCTTCCCGGTATATTTGGTCATACTTGTGAATGGTTTGAGAATTGTGAGTTAATGATTTGGAAAATCTATTTGGAGAGTGCCATTATTGATTTTGTAATTTTGGAGAATTTTAGGAAATTTTTTTCTGAAATTTTTCGGGATAAATTCTGGACTAGGAAAAATGTCAAGTGACAGACCAACTGATAACTGGTAGTAGAATTAATTTTCAACCATTGGAATTTTTGGATGCATGATTTTAGGAATTATGGACAAGTGTTGGTTATTGGAACTTGGGCTTATTTATTGGAACTTGGGCTTGAAATTGATTAATGAAGAAGGAAAGGCTTGAAGCTTGACATATGGCATCTTATTGGCCAAGTATTAAATTAAAATGCCCTTAGTTTACATTCATGTAAGCTCTCTTTACCCTCTCATACGACACTCATCCTTCATAAACAAATTGGAGAATTATTTTGGAGTCTTCTTCTTCTCTTCTTCGTGGCTTTCTTCCTCTCCTTCATGGATTGTGTTTTCCTCCTCCAATTCTAGCCTAGCTTTCACCTTTTGCTTGCTTCCTTGCCAACTTGCTCTCTCTTCCTTGCTTACCCTAAAAACCTATCTTTCTATCCCCTTTGGAGATGATGATCGTGGGTGATGTTTGAAGCTAGGGTTTGGTGATTTTCTTGAAGATTAGGTTGCTAAACCAAGTAAGTTGTGTCTTTACATG
>JANZLC010000202.1:7530280-7547249 GCA_026413385.1 Erythroxylum gracilipes | reverse complement strand
GCTTGTCTATTTATACAAACTTTTTCTAACTAAAATTCAAATATCAGATAATATCTAATCTAAATCAATCTAAATCAACATAAAATAAAATCTGCATTTAAAGAAAATATTCTGATAGTATCTTTGACTGTTTCAAAGTCATATTTTCTAACATATTGCGATATCTCATAAGATGACAGACAGGACAATGAATTGTTCACTAAAGCTTTCTCAGGATTGCAGAATCGTTGAATTTTAACTTTTGACATGGTGATATTTGCCAAAACCGTAGATCTTGCCTCCAGCTTCTGTACTCGACTGTTGGAACCTGAAAGAGAACAATATAGGCCAGCTTGAGGGTGGAGAATATAGGAGAAAATTTGAACAGGATATTTAGTGCTACTGCTACCTCCAAAAGCTTGGAGAAGGGAAAGCATTTGATCATCCTTGATGGAATTCCACATTGTGAGGGTTTTGTGTCTCAACATCCCAAAAACAATGTAGATGCTGCAAATGGAATTATTACGATTACTAGAATCAAAACTATGGTAGAATCCAAGTCACTGTAAAAGAAGTAATTACATTAAAGCAGGACGAGTCAAGATGTAGATCATTGACAAAAGTCGAGGAGTTTATAGTTCTTTCAACACCTAGCTCAGGAGTATGTGGTAGCAATTCCAGTTCACTTCCTAAGCCTGCTTGGTGCACTGAATTATGTTGAAGTTCTGGAAAATTTTCAATTGTTGATGGCATATTTGCCGTTGGAAAACTTGCCACGTAAGCAGGAAACTTCATAACATAGATGCGAAGAAGAAAATGTCAGTGCTAAGACAAAGTTATTCGGGTCCCATTTTAGTAGATTCCAATCAGAGGAAATTTACCTCTTTCCCTGACAAGTTGATGTTGAACTCTACTCTCGGATTTACAGCAGCCAGTTTCATTGACAAGAACTGCAAGTGAATTGAGAACCTGTTAGATATGTTTTCAGAACTAATTTATGAAGAAAAATGCTTAACAAAGCAGGAACCTCTGGTTACCTCAACTTGTCTCTGAAGAGATTGAACATAATTGATAATTTCATCTAGCATTCCTGCCCTTCCGGTTATTTTATTGCACCCAGGGACTAGATCTTGCAGGCATTTCATTTTCTTATTTATCTTTTCCCTCCTGGCCTACAAATTAGGGACAAAATTCAGTCTAGGCCACCAAAATTTGATGCAAGTGTTATGAGTACATGTATGCATTAATTCTTATAATTGGAAAATTTGCGGCTCACTCTTTCTGCTAAGCTGTGACTGTCAGTGGCCTGGCCACGACGTGCCCGCACATGTATGTAATCTGGCTTTTGGACCACTGAAATCTTCTGATCTTTCTTTGAAGAATCTGCAGTAGTTTCTGTAGTGCTCTTGTGTTTGACTTTGGACTCCACTTCCACTTCACTTCTAGTCCTCTTCTCTTTACATTCTTCTGCTGCAACAGACTAGACACAAAAATATTCAAAAGGATGGTTGTGACTTGCAAATTTCAATCAAAATCTCGCACATCTGCCTTCATAAAATATTAGTTACTTCGTGAAATTCCAAGAACTGATGTTGCAAGTTTCTAGCAATCAGAAATGTAGAAGTTGATGATAATGATTATGTTATTTCAACGAATTCGTAGTAGCATATATAAAACTTCCTGTTATTATGTTTCTTCTCTGAGTGCTACTAACTGTTTTAGTCTTCTCTATCGTGTTAACAAATTCTCATTGCTCTCCCTTAAACGATTTGAAAATTTAGTGAATGAATTTGGAATGAGAAAAACATACCCCTGATTTCCTCTTATTTGAACTGTCACTCTCGGCTCTGGTTTGCATCTGCTCCAAGAAAATCATGGTATTGCCTATCGCCTCTTCTTCCATGTTTGCTGCCTCTACAGCTCCTATCTGGTAACTAGATGTCCTTGATAAGCCACGATCACTCTCAAGAGAATTTAGCGCTCCTTCAGTTTGCATCAACTCCATTTCTTTAGCAAACAAATTCGTGGAAGCTAATGACAAATTGGCATAATTCATCAAGTCCCCATTGCCACACGTTTCATGCTTTTTCTTCCAATCAACAGTACCTCCAACTACTGAAGTGTGATCAAAGATACCTCCAAACTGAGGCAGTAAGCTTGATTCAGAGGAGTTGTTTTGGTTCAAGTAGCCATGCTGTTGCTGGTACAGCCACTTGAGCCTCGCTTGGTATATCTCTTGCACTGTCACGTCCGTACAAAAGGCGTGTTTTTGAGACATCATTAGTTCAAGGGATGCAACCGGATGTCCTAAAAGACTATACCCTTAAACATATCAACATCTCAATCCTCCAACTTTGCTAGTGTGAGATATACATTATATGCTAGCAAAGTAACAGTTGGTATGTAACCTTCTGTGTCTCTGTGATCAAAAGTACTGTAGGGTAGTGATATGAGTAGATGAGTCTATCTTAGTCTGAAATAAATGCAAAGATGGCTACGGATACAGATACATTTACATAGAGATAAGAGAGAAAAAGCATATAGTAGAGAGAAACAAGAGAACCGAGTAATTCACAAAGCAATGTAGACGATAAACAATAGCAGTGGGCAATGGTCCCCAGCGACATAGAGTGGCATGTGGGAATGTCCATATGAACAGGAAATGGAGAAGGTTGAACGGGGTTCCGTTGGGATTATAGCCTTTCATGTTCGGTGGAGATACTTTGTTAGGTATTGCAGTTGCTAAAAGGAAACATTTAAAAGACCAAACCTTTGATCAACCAAGCCACTCCAATTAATTAACTAAAACCAAACTACATTATCCCCAACCCCAATTAGTTATAGTGTGTCTATAAATGCATGTGGAAGTCTGCCTGGCTGTTGTCTTCTTTCTTCTTCTTAAACATAGTAGATGGTTGCGATAAGTTATGGTAGAGGCTTTTGTGTAAAAGGCTTGGTTTTGAATCCCTTAAACGGCTAAGGAAAAGGGTAGTATACTGTCACATTTCTTCCCTTTCAAGTTATACCAGAAAGATTACATTTCAATGTTTTTTTGTAGTGTATAATAATATGTTAACTACATACTTTAAATAAATTATTTGGCTAATTTATAAAATTAAATTGGAATGTCTCTTTATACTAATTGAACCACCGAGCACAAATTTAACTTGCAGGTCTCTTAACTAACGCAAAGGCCTTTCCTGGCTGGCCTTAAAGTTTAAAATGCAAAATGCGAACATCAAATGAACTATCGTTAGTGATCCTGTCCTAAAATGCATAACGTTGGACAGCACATGGTAGCTGCTGATGTACATTTCCTATGTGCAGCAGCTAAGTTCTTAATGTTCGGAAGTATTAGGAACTTGATCATATTTATACCTAACTGGGCTAAGAATCTCACTCTTTTTTCTCTTGAACAATTCATCACATGATTCGTCTTCTCTTAAAAAGAGGAAAAGACATATAACCTATAGAATTATAGAGGACAGGCGGAGGAGAGGCGTGATTTGCAGAGCATATCTTTGTTTCAATGAGAAAGGTACCTGCACGGATGAGGTTGGAGAAGGGGTTATGGGGTGACCCACCGACAATGTGTGCCAAACTAGGACAGCTGAGAACAGTCACACCAACCTTGTTACCCATCTCAGCAAACCCAACTCTCACACTGCAAATCACAACCTGCCTCTTAAGATAACATTTACTATGTAGTACCAATACACAGTATCTCATGCTATATAGGAGATAATCTCAGCCATGCCCCATCCACAATTCCTATATATATTTTTGTACGACACATTCTTACTATTATTATATTTTGTATCTTTTGCTTAGGGAAATCTTCAATAACTTGTACGCCAGTGGAGATTAAATCCTTTTACACGTCAATTTGAACAGAGAGATTCATGTTAAAGATTACTTCTCTTCTACCTCTCAATTGAATTCAAACTCATGAACATAACATGGAACATGCCAATTCAATAAATAACCTAGTAAAAACCAAGGAGTTGGCATATTCTATGATCTCCTTAAAAGTTTCACAACGAAAAAGAACATTTAGTACCGCCTTCCAACTCAACTTGATGGCATTCAATAAACTCACTTGAAAAAAACTTTATATTAAGAGACAAGATCACATCACCTCGATATAGAAGGATATAGTGCCGAGGTCTTAGGCCCCAATGTATTGTGAAGATATATATATTATAATGAGAACAGTAAAAAACTAAGGAGTTGATGCATCTTATGAATGATGGGTATAAGGATAAGTGATAGGGTGGTGGGGGACCAAGAGTTGGGAAGTGTTGGAGCCCTTGAATAACCCCCCACCAGCTTCATATGCTGTGTCCCTAATGGACCATTAGAAGTTCTCTTCATTTTGTACATGCCTAAAGCTTCAACCACATAATTAGCTAACTGTCAACCAGATGATTTGACTGTAGGAGATAAGGGTAGAGGTAAAAAAGTACTTGTTAGAGAGGAGATATAAAAGTTTTCAAATAATAAGAGAAACCTGAAAAAATTAAAATTTCTTTAAAACAATATTTATTCGTTTCGTTTGTCCTAAATTCGTTTATAACAAAGTTTAATCACTAATGCCGATCAAGCCTAGCTCTTTGGCATCGTCAATGATAATGTTTTATTTACATGTATCTTAACAATTCAATATTTTTAGATAAGATCACCATTCAATCTTTGTAGATAAGCTTAGATTAAACTAGATCATAATATTAGCTGTAATACTTGCTATAAATCTCTTTTTGATTTTGTTTTTACTTGTATATAAAAGCTTAAAGGCCTTTCTCAAATACAAAACTAAAGTAATAACACATCTTATACATTCTTCACAACTCTCTTTATGGTATCAAAGCCAACACTCAGCCTCTCCTAATTATTTTTGGCAACTCATCTTACAATAGTTTAACCATTCACAAACTCAGTACACCTACAACTCTCCACAAAAACATACTTCAACATATATCAACTTGAACTTCCCAAAACTTCGATCACTTACACATTTTCACAGCAACACACACACACACACACACACACACATATTAGCCTAAATCATCCACACAATCTGCTCAATTACAAACTCAACTACACACCACTACAGAACCACACATTCACATACATTTGTCCACACCTCACTACACCAATCCAAGACCTCTCCACACACAGCCATAGCTGATCTCACAACTTCAATTCTACCCATTAATCAATTGACAAATTTTCTTGTCAAACCTCTCGACACAACAAATTACCTGGTTTGGTGAAATCAGGTTCAAGTTGTTCTCACAACCTTTGGCTACGTTGACATACTCTCCTCTTCCTAACAACACATCCGAATGTCGATACCACATCTCCAAAAATTTTTAAATGGTAGAAATATGACCACCTAGTCTATTGCTATCTCACTTCTCTCTAACTCCACTACTCGTCTGGCTCTCAGGTGTCATACTGCTCATGATTTTTGGCTCGTCCTTGAACAACATTTTCTCTAACAATCCTCCTCCCAACAATCGCTCCTTCATTTCAAGCTTCACACGCTCTAAAGAGAAATGAAGTAAGGAGAATATGATGTATAAAACCTTTATGCTTACTTATTTTATTGCTACTAGAGTAATATATATACAGACTGTATGTTCTAGACTATTCATGGATTACAAATTTTATTCTCACTGACATAACAGAATTTGGTTATATACAGCTGGAAGTTTGTTGAGATGGATTGGCTTTGGTGGTGGCAAGTGTAGAGGGAGTTGTGGTAGGCTGGAGTAGGAGTTGTGCATTGTTTGTAGGAGAAGCAACGGTACCGGGCCCAGGGAAAGTTGTCTGGCCCAATGACTTATATGGTTGGGCAGAGTCTTTTAGATCCCCACTCAAACGAAACCTAGGATTGGGAACTAGATTGAGTTTGAAAGCTAACTCTTGAAGACGTGTGGCAGAGAGAGGCTTGGTGAGTAAGTCGGCAATCTGGTCAGTTGTGGTTAAATACCGCACCTCCAGGAGACCGGCGGCGATTTTATCGCCTATAAAGTGGACATCTATCTCTATGTGCTTGGTGCGGGTGTGAAAGACAAGATTTTGGGGGAGAGAGCGGGCGCCGTTATTATCACACCAGAGAATGGGAGATCGGGGAGGTTGGAAAGTTCAGAGAGAAGAGAGGTTAACCAGAGGACTTCAGTGGAGAACTGAGAGAGAGCTCGATATTCGGCCTTAGTGCTGGATCGCGCGACTATCGACTGCTTCTTAAAGCTTCAGAAAACGAGGTTGCCTCCAAAGAAGACATAGCCACTACTGGTGGACTTACAATCGTTGGGAGAACTGGCCCAATCAGAATCGCTGAACGCCTAAAGATCAAGAGGAGAGGACGATAATCGAAACAGTAACCCGAGATCGGAGGTGCCTTTCAGGTAATGTAGTACTCTTTTTAGGGCGATCCAGTGAGGAGTGAGAGGATTGGAGAGAAACTGACTGAGCTTATTTACCATAAAGCTAATGTTAGGGCGTATATTGCAGAGGTACTGGAGAGCACCAACCAGACTACGATACGGGGAAGGATTGGCAAAAGGCAGACCATCATGGCAAGAGAGTTTGATCCCCGTGGAAGCTGGAGTGGAGCAAGGCTTGTAAAGCAGCATATTATCCTGGGTAAGTAAACTTCGAATATATCCACTTTGAGAGAGAAATAAGCCTGTAGTGTTTCTGTAAACTTCAAAACCCAAAAAGTAATGTAAATTGCCCTAGGTTTTGAGAGCAAATTGTGTACTGAGCTTTTTGATGATTGAATGTATATGTGATGTGTTGTTGCATGTAATTAGAATGTCATCCACGTAGACCAATAGAAGTAGGAATGTGCCATTGGTATTGAGATAGAACATAGAAGAATCAGCTTTGAAATTGTGAAAACCCCATTGTAGAAGAGCAGATCGTAGTTATGATACCAGGCCCTTGGGGCCTGCTTCAGGCCATCAAGGGCTTTAGAGAGTTTGCAGACATGATTAGGCAGAGAGGGATTTTCAAAACCCTGAGGTTGAGTGATGTAGACAAGTTCATAAAGGTTACCATTTAGAAAAGCATTATTAATGTCAACTTGCTGAATGCTCCAATTGTGGGAGGCAGCAAGGGATATGATAACCTTGATAGTGGAGGCTTTAACTACTGGAGAGAAGGTATCTGAGAAGTCAATACCAGGGGTTTGGGAAAAGCCTTTGGCCACAAGGTAGGCCTTATGTTTGGCCACAGTGCCATCAGTAGCATACTTGGTTCGAAAAACCCATTTAGTGCCTAGAATATGCATAGAAGGATCATAGGGTACTAACGTCCAGGTGTGGTTTTTTTGGAGAGTAGAGATTTCTTCACATATGGCATTATACCAGACTAGAATGCTAAGGGCTTGGAAGACAGTGTCTGGCTCTACGGAGGGAATAGAATGAAGAGAGGAAGAATAGATTTTGGGTTTTAAAATGCCACTTTTAGACCTGGTTTGCATAGGGTGTGTAGAGGTGAGTGTGGGAGGAGGATTATGGACAACAATGTGAGAGGGAGTGGGTAAAATAGGGGTGGAACTGAGGCACGTAGTGGAGAAGGAGAAGTAGCAGTAAGAGGAAGAGCAGGAGATGTAGGGAATACCTGATGATGTGCTTTGAAGTTGGAAGGCATAGGAGGCAATTCTTGCACAAGGGAGCTGCTTGAAGATGGCCTAGGATGAAGCAATTGGGGTGGAGAAACTACAGGGTGTAAAACAGATAATGGTAGACTAAGAGGTGTAGAAGAGGCTGCAGAGTGTTGGAGGGATAAAGGGTAGGATAGGGAAAGTCAAGTTCATTAAACTCAACATGCCTAGAGATATAAAGTTTGCCTTTGCTGGTGAGACATTTATAACCTTTATGGATAGGGTTGTATCCTAGGAAAATGCATTTTGTGATGCGAAAATTAAATTTGTGAGGAGAATAGAAACGGAGGTATGGAAAGTATGTGCAGCCAAAGGTTTTGAGATAGGTGTAGTTAGGCTTTTTGTGGTATAAAAGTTCAAATGGGGAGAGGTTTTGTAACTTGGAAGATGGGAGATTGTTTATAAGAAAGGTAGCTATGGTGAAGGCCTCAAGCCAAAACTGTAAGGGTTAGTGGGTATATAGACAACTGAAATGTGTTTGGATATCATGTTTAGTTAGAAAAGGTAAGAAGGATTTATATTCCCCACCCATGTCTGTATGTAAAGCTTTGATTTTCTGTTTAGTTGAAGCTCAATAAAGGTTTTGAATTGAATAAAGGTTGTAAGAGCTTCAGATTTAAGCTTCAGTGGATAAAACCATGTGAATCTAGTACAAGCATCCACAAATATTAGATAGTATCTATAGCCTTCGATTGATAGCAAAGGAGAAGAGCCCCAAATATCTGAATAAACAATTTCTAAGGGATATTTGGCAGAAATATCATGAGTTTAAAAAGGTAGTTTATGAAGCTTGCCTTGTTTGCATAAATCACAGAATTTCAAGTCTTTGGTATTAAAGTGAATTTTCATTGAATTAAGAACATGCTTAAGTACATTGGATGATGGATGACCAAGTTTAGCATACCAAACATTGACATCATTTGTAGAAAGATGAGTAGCAAAAGTTTATGGGTAAGGAACTAAGTTAGAAGTGCTTGGAGAAGAGGATGGCAGTGGAATGTTCTTTGATTGAGTGACGAGCTGAGGTTGAGGTGGAACATCAAGGCTGTAGAGGCCATCTCGAAGCATCCCCTTGAGAAGAATTTTCCCCGTGTCCTTGTCCTTGAACAAACACATTGTGTCAGAAAATTTCACAATTACATTGTTATCTTTTGTTATTTTGGAAATGTTCAATAGATTTTTGGTGATACTTGGAACATGGAGTATTTGATGTAAAGATAGTGGTGTGTTTTTATTGTCTTGAAATTGAATGTAAGATGAGCCAATATGTGTAATAGGAAGAGAGTTTCCATTACCTACTGTGAGGTGATCATTACCAGCATATTCTGAGCTAATGGAGAGATTATTAAGGTCGGCAGTAACATGATTTTTAGTTCCAGAGTCTACATACTAAGTAGAGGCACTCGGTTGGTCAAAACAGGCATTTGTTTGAGCCAGAAAAGTCTGCAGTGAACCATTATATGTGTGATGTTGGCTAGTGTTTTGATGTTGTATGGGTGAGCTTGGTTGCTTTCATTATTGATTTCCATGCCATGACTGGTCAAAACGCTTGTAGCACCGAAGGGCACCGAAGGGCACCGAAGGGTATCATGACACTAGTCCATCATCCTCTGCCACGACCCCCTTTTCCTCTAGGAGCATGACAACCTCCTTGATTGCGAGATTGAGTGTGATTTCTGTTAAATGATACAAGATTTGCTGAGGGAGAAGAGACATTTAGAGTGTGAGATGCTACATTTAGTTGCTCAAGTCTGGTTTCATGCATCATAAGACTATATTGCACATCTTGTAGAGTTTCATTCTTCATTGTGTGGGTTAGGAGAACCACAATTGGGTCATAATCATGGCCTAAGCCATTTAAAGCACTGAATATAAGCTCATAGTATGGTACTGCATATCCTGCTATCATAAAAGAGTCTCCAATTGATTTTATTTTCTGAATGTAGTATGAAATTGTCTATGAGCCTTTTTGGATTGTTGATAGTTGTTGTTTTAACTGCAGGACCCAAACCATTGATGTTTGTGCATATAAAATTTCTAATATCTTCCAGCATTCAAGAGAGGTTGAAGATTGATTTACTTGACCTACCACATCCTCACTTATTGTTGAAAGCAGCCAACAAAGAAGTAGCTGGTCTGATCTGTGCCATAAACAATATTCTAGATTTACAACAGTCTGAGGAGCTTCTGTTGGTGTTAGAGCAGGTTCTGTGATAACTTGTAGAGGTGGAGATGCATATAAGGAAATGAAATCTTCTAATTCAAGGGCTCGGATTGCTGCTGTCACCTGTGCTCTCCAATTGATGAAGTTGGTTCTGTCTAATTTGATTGGCAGATTGAAGTTTAATGCTTTTGCCAAAGCTGGAAAATCTAATAGAGGTGTGGTGATCTGTGATTGCTGAGTTTGATTAGAGGTTGAGGATGATTCTTGAGCCATTGTGACGTTGGTCAATAGGAAGGCTCTGATACCATGAAGAGAAATGAAGCAAGGAGAATATGATGTATAAAACCTTTCTGCTTACTTATTTTATTACTACAAGAGTAATATATATACAGACTGTATGTTCTAGACTATTCATAGAGTACAAATTTTATTCTCACTGACATAACAGAATTTGGTTATATGCAGCTGGAAGTTTGTTGGGATGGATTGGCTTCGGTGGTGGCAAGTGTAGAGGGAGTTGTGGTAGGCTAGAGTAAGAGTTGCGCATTGTCTGCAGGAGAAGCAACGGTACTGGGCCCAGGGCAAGTTATCTGGCCCAATGACTTATATGGTTGGGCAGAGTCCTTTAGATGCTCAAGCAAGGTGCATCCTCCGTCTCTGATTTTTTGGACACTGTCTCCACCACTGAGGAACTCGCGGCGATCGGCGACCACATCTCCGATGACGATCTCATTCTACTTACTCTGAATGGTCTTCCCACGGAGTATGAATCTTTTGTCATAACAATAAAGCATCACGACTCTCTCCTCACATTTTTGGATATTCGTGCTCGCCTTCTCATCGACGAGCAACGTCTTCTGTCCTATCATTCCTCAAACTCCACTTACGCAACCCTTATGGTGGCTCACTCTAGTGGCAGCTCCGGATGCTCCTCATGTCTCCCTTGGAATAGCAACTCCTTTGGTAGCAGCTCACAGTCTGACAACAAGCGCAACTCTTGTAGGCATAACTCTAATAACCCTAATGACTGGTGGGCTGGGTGGGTTCCACAAACACATAGCCACCCAATAACCCACCCCAACACACCCAACCCAATACCTATAAGCCCAATTGTAAGCCTTATCAATCACCACAACACACCCAACCCACACTAAATTTTAATAAACTACCCACCCAATGCCAGATATATTGGAAGTTAGGTCACATTAAGGCCCATTGTCGTTTTTAATATTCCGAATTTCAGAATCACCCTTCTGGGCATTAATGACCCTAATGATACTCCATGGTTTCACTCCAATGATACTGTTAAATGGTTACCTGCATTCCGGACCCTAGGAAGTTAATAGGGGCCCCTCTCAATTTTATTCCTACGGTTCCATAATTTCATTTATTTGAATAGTTGTTAGAGAGAAGTGGAATATACAAAGTTTTTGACATCTCACTTGCTGTGCGGCACTCACAATCTCTTTTTAGCATTTTTGACATCTCTTGTTGTGAAGCCCACTCTGAATCTCTTCAACATTCTATCAATCTCATTTAATGTTCTTTTTAAATCTCATTTAATGTTAATGGGTCCATCTAACTATTTTTCAGCTTCTATGTTCAAAGTTAATGTTAACTTTCAAATTACCGTTAACCTCTTGTGTTCTTTTGAAGTATTTGGGTGTATTTCTTATACTCATTTTTTTTTATTTTCATCAACATATGAATCCAAAATATTCAACTAAAAAATTAGCAGCAAAAGATTTTCATAGTTCTGACTTTTGAGTTCTGAGTGATAATTTAAAAGTAAAGTCTCTGACTTTTTAAAATATATTTTTAGCTTACTAAATATTTGAATATTTGAGTGATAATTTATTGCAACACTTGTGGTTTATCTACTTACAACTCTTTTTTTAGTGCAATAAATCTCTAAATTTATTATATATAAAATTGAAGTTTATTTAATTTACATTTTAACACTCTTTAGGTTCTTCAATGAATTACAATAAAAGAATAACTCACTTCAAAAATATATAATTAAATAAATTAGTTATTGACTTTGTCATTTTAGTTATTGTGTTCTAAAAAAAGTATTATTTATTAGTATATTATTATTTAAGTGTTACAAAATTTATTTTTTATGTTATTTATGTTTATTTAAACTAATATAATATTAAATTTACTAAAAAATTTAATAAAATATAATAAAAATTATTTGAGTATGTGAACTTATAAATTGAGTTACTTATGTATGTATATTAAATTTTAATAATAAAAATATGTTTACATATTTATATATTGTCGATTTATTAGGGTCTTTTTTTTACCTCGCTCAGTGCTGGACCCCGCTTCTGGAGCCCAGCATTCGGAGCCAAAAACTGAAATAATACTTGTCCATAACCCTACTGAACTTGTTTAGGGACAATGGGAAAAACTTTCTCTATAGACGTCGGATTAAACAATTCCTTGGACTGTTCGAAAGAAGACTTTGAGATTTACAACTTACATGAAGACCTTGGAGACAGATTCTATCATCTAGAGGGTCAAAAATTTACCAGACGATACAAGATGAACCGGGCGCAGAATAAGCAGAAGGTCAATTATAGAGGAAGCAGAAAACAGACGAATGCCAAAAGCAGACGAATGCTAAAAAGCAGACGAATGCCAAAAAGCAGACACATGCCAAAAAGCAGATGAATGGGAATGCAGACGAATACAAAAAAGCAGACAAATGAGAATGCAGACAAATGCCAAAAAGCAGACAAATGCTACAAAGCAGAGGAATAGCAAAAGCAGACGAATGCCAAAAAGCAGACGAATGCCAAAAAGCAGATGCATGCCAAAAAGCAGAAGAATGGGAATGCAGACGAATGCCAAAAAGCAGACGCATACCAAAAAGCAAACGAATGAGAAAGCAGACGAATGGAGTCAACTTAAGATGAAGCAAAGCCAACTTAAGACGATACAACTCTTAAGACGAAGCAGAGTCAACTTAAGATGAAGCAAAGTCAACTTAAGACGATGCAACTCTTAAGACGAAGTAGAGTCAACTTAAGATGAAGCAAAGTCAACTTAAGATGATGCAACTTTAAGACAATATGATGTCATCACAGACGATACGTCTTTACAGACGATACATCCTTATAGATGATATGACGTCATCATAGACGATATGGCATCATCACAGATGATACGTCTTTACAGATGATATGACATCATCATGGACGATGTGACATCATCATAGACGATACATCCTTACAGACGATATGACGTCATCACAGACGATACGTCTTTACAGACGATACATCTTGATACTCCTAAGCATCTCCCTTTCTAAGGACCAAAACTTTGTACTTCGATGTCCAAAAATTTCCTACTATAAATCGTTGGAAAGCTAGAAGAAAGACCTACAACTTTCCAAAAGATAACTTTAACTAATTTCGCCTCCATTAGTCCAGTTTTTCCTTGAAAGTTGGCACACAATTTCTACACCTAAGAAAGACTTGGATTTTTGAAACGTGCAGCTACCAAAGAAATATGCACATACACCTGGGGGACTTTTCAGTGCTAAACTCATTTACCAAAACAACAGAAGCCCATACATAACTTTAATTACATAATAACATTATAATAAAGGCTTAACACAAATTACAATATATAGAGGATGCTTAATGTTTAACACGCTTATGAGGTTATCTAAAATTTATCAAACTAACTTAGTTACAAAAGTTTTTAATATCTTGGAGTTTCCGATGCCCTGCAAGGATTGCTACCCTTCACGTTCTGCACCCGAAGAGGAAATAGTGGGGTGAGCTACACAGCCCAGTGACTAGCATATTTATAGTCATTGGCAATTGTCCACAAATTCAAGAATATGTATATCTATATAAACTTATATTTAGTAATTCAAGCATTCTTCAATTTAGTTAAACACTTATAACACAAAACACTCAATTACAGCATATATGACAAGTTAAAGATGCAATGCACAACAAATGGCTCGAGGGTTCCATGAGAACAGAATGGAGAAACCAAAATTTACCCCATGAACAGAATGAGTCTAATTTCGGAGCTCATAGGCCACAAGCGGGCAGCCAAAAAAAGGCTCTTGATAACGTGCACGTGACCTACAGAATGGCTCCACTCTCGCCCAAACACAAGCACATATTTGTTTTCTCATATGCTCATACTTTATGCTTTGTCTTCTTTTCATTTAAAACAAAAGTCATGACCTCTTTTGAGGTATAACATAATCATATTTCATCATGCATTTTTCAACATTTACAAACAAGTCAATTTCAACATACACACATAGGCAAGAATTTGCCCAATTACACTATAACCATAAATATGTTACCTAATTAGCTTGCGAAAATCCAAGTTAAGCTTGCCTTTCCCCTTGCTCTTGGGTAGGATTCCCTTGGTTTCCTAAAACAACCAAGGCTCCATTCAAAACAACATTTCAATAAAGTTTATAAACTTCAAAATAAAATCACAAAATTTCAACAAATATAAATTTAACTCAAATTTAACCTACCCATACCCCATTTAGGTTAGAAAACCTAGGACCTAGTTTAGAAACCCTAGAATCGGTTGGGTTCTCTCAATTATCTTCTTCCTCCAACTATTCTCAACACAAAAACCCATTTCTTTGATAAAGCAAGAAGAAAAGGTGATGAACTTACGTTAGAAGCTTGATTTCTTCTTCTCACAATTTCTTCTTCCTTTCTCTTCTTTCTCCACGATTTTTCCTTCTTTCCTTCTTCTTTTCACGTTTTTTCTTCTTTCCTCTCTTAGCTTCCACGACACTCTCTTCCCTTCTTCTAATTCAAGACAACTTGTATGGGCTTTCTTCCCATTTTACCCTCCATTAGTAAATCTCTTCCAAGTTTGCCCCTTCTTTCATTTTTTCTAAGTCTACTAACTCTCTTAACTCATGAAAAACCATATTAATTCCAACTTAATTCTAACACTTCATTCTAACTTCTAATTTTTAATTTCTATTCGTACTTGCTAATTTGATGACTCAACTCTAAAAATAATGAAACAAATAAATCACTAATAAATAAATTTTGAGGTCCAACAATCCCCCTTCCCTTACAAGATTTCGTCCTTGAAATTCTTACCTATATCCAGGAAGGGGTATGGATACTTGTCATTCATTGCTTCCAAAGGCTCCCATTTCGCCTCCTCCATCGAATGGTTCTTCCATAAGACCTTAACCAGCTTTACAATCTTGTTTCTTAAAATCTTTTCCTCCAAATCTAGGATCTCCACTGGTTGCTCCTCATATGTCAAATCCTCCCTTAACTGAACCTCTGAAGGTTGAACTATGCGTGAAGGATCCGATCGGTACTTCCTATGCATCAATACATGGAAAACATTGTGAATCTTAGATAATTCCGGTGGCAAAGCTAACTTATAAGCTAAAGGTCGAATCTTCTCAATGCTCTCATAAGGGTCTATGTATCTTGGATTAAGCTTGCCCTTCTTACTAAATCTCAAAACCCATTGCCATGGAGAAGCTCGAAGAAACACTTTGTCTCCAACTTCAAATTCCATCTCTTTTTTATATGCATCTGCATAGCTCTTCATTCTGTCTTGAGCTACTTTAAGTCTTTGTTTCAGCAACTTAATCTTATCAACTTTGACTTGCACCAACTCAGGTCCTACAAGTCTCCTTTCACCTTCCTCATCCCAACAAATAGGAGTTTTGCACCTCCTACCATATAAAGCTTCATAAGGTGCCTTCTGAATTCCTGAGTGATAGGAATTATTATAAGCCAACTCGATTAAAGGTAAATCATCATCCCATGAACCTTTGAAGTCCATAACATAAGCTCTTAACATTGCTTCCAATGTCCATATTGTCCTTTCTGATTGACCATCGTTTCTGGATGGAAAGCTGTACTAAAATGCAACTTGGTTCCCAAAGCCTCCTATAAGCTTTCCCAAAATCTGAAGGTGAACCTGGGATCCCTAATTAAGACTATAGAGCTTGGAATCCCATGAATTCTGATTATTTCATCTATATATTTCTTGGCCAAAACATTTAAAGAATCTGTCTACTTAATTGGCAAGAAATGTGCGGACTTGCTTAGCCTATCCCCAATCACCCATATTGTATCATGCTTCCTGCTAGTCCTCGGCAATCCCATCAAGAAATCCATCATAATCTTCTCCTATTTCCATTTAGGAATCAGCAAAGGTTTAAGTTTGCCTGAAGGTTCCTGGTGTTTAGCTTTAACTTGCTAGCACACTAAGCATCTTTTAGCATATTCTACAACTTCTTTCTTCATTCCTTTCCACCAGAAATGCTCTTTTGAATCTCTATACATTCTAGTACTTCCTGGTGCATAGCATAAGGCACATTGTGTGCCTCATCAAGAATCTCATCTTTCAATTCTAACATGTTTGGAACACACAATCTGTTACCTACTACCATCAATCTATCTTCTTTAATCTCTATTTCAGAAAGTTTACCACTTTTGATCTCTTCCTGGAGCCTGCTCAGATACTCATCTTATTCCTGTAACCTCTTAATCTTCTCATTCAATACTGGCCTCACTCCAAAGTTAGCCAATATACAACCAGATTCGGTTTGTCTCAATGTCACTTTAAGTTTAGCTAATTCCTCCAACAAAGGAGTGTACACTGTCTCCATATATGCTATAGTTGATTTCCTACTCAATGCATCTGCTACTACATTAGCTTTCCCTAGGTGGTAGTCTATCATCAACTCATAATCCTTCAATAGTTCAAACCACCTTCTTTGTCTCAAATTAAACTCCTTTTGGCTCATCAAATATTTAAGACTCTTATGGTCTATAAATACCCTAATAGTGACTCCATATAGTTAATGTCTCCAAATCTTCAATGCAAAAATTATGGCCGCTAACTCCAAGTCATGTGTAGAATAATTTGTAACATCCCATTCTCATATTAAGGGTTAGGACCTGAAATTTCAGTACATGTGAGCTCAAAGAGAGATTATGGAAATGCATTTTCTTGGTCATGCATAATGTTAGCATATATGCATATAAATATTAAATGTACGCACATAAAAAAGTGGTACATGCATTCACTGACATATTTTGGGTATAATTGATGTTAAATGTGATTTTATTGAAAATGAGAAGTAGAGCGAGTAGAAAGAGTGATCTTGGTAT
>JANZLC010000202.1:7466104-7508747 GCA_026413385.1 Erythroxylum gracilipes | reverse complement strand
AATTAATCCAACTTTAGGCCAAATTAAACTTTAATCAAACTTAAACAAAATTCTAAACCTCAGCAACATTAAATTTCAAATTTAACTGATCGCATACGACTTCCAAAATAAAAAAAAATCATACATCAAAATAATTAAACTGGTTTGGGGTCCAACAAAATGTCAACAGTGGGTTGTGTAATTGTGTATTATGACAATGTTTTATGTGTTAAAATGTTGATTGTTGACGAAAACCCCTTAGCCCTAATGCATTTTGTCTTTGTGTTAAGTGTTAAGTGTTAAGTGTTGACTGTTGAGTCTGTTTTATAAACTTGTGTTGTGTCATGTGTGTGAATATTGTATGTGTTGTGTTGAGACCATTGACTTGTGATTTGTGAATGTTGTCTCATAGTCTCACGAAGTCTAGTATAGTAGTATATGTTTCTAGGATTTAAGGAATATGGATTATGGATTTAAATAGTGAATTTGAATTATTTTTATTTTGGAATTAGAGTTGGAACTAAATTTTGAAATACTATTGTGTTTTCTCATCTTAAATAAAATTCTCTCTTGTAGTTTTATATATGTTAAATAAAGTTAGTGAATAAAATATTGTCCTAAAATAAAATGAAAGTTAGTGAAAAATTAGTGAATGAAAGACTAAAATTAGTGACAAATTTATGGTGAAAATTTACTAAATGAAAGAGTAAATTATTTTATGAACCAATTGAGTTATATATTGTCACAAAGTAGTTGTCATAAAATGATTTATAAATTGAATTATGTAATCATACAAAATAGATTAATTTATAGTTAAATTATTTCATCACAAAAAAGTTATAGTTGTGAATTTATTGTTGAATTACGTAATCATACAAAATGCGTTACAATTGTCAGTTTATATTTGAGTTATGTAATTACACAAAATGAGTTGTAGTTGTAAATTTATGGCTGAATTATGCAATCATACAAAATGAGTTAAAGATGTGTTTATGGTTAAATTATGTAATCATACAAAATGAGTTATAGTTATAAATACATGGTTGAATTATGTGTTTATACAAAATGAATTATAGTTGTAAGTTAATGTATGAGCTATGAAATCACACAAAATGGGTTGTGGTTGTAAATTTATGGTTAAATTATGCAATCATACAAATTGAGTTATCATTATGACTTCATAGTTGAATTATGTAATCATACAAAGTGAGTAATAAATTTGACTCATGAGTTTATGTTTGAGTTATGTAATCACACCAAATAAGTTATAACTTTGAATTTATAGTTGAATTATGCAATCATACAAAATGGATTATAGTTGTGAATTTATGATTGAATTATGTAATCATACAAATTGAGTTATAGTTATGACTTTATGGTTGAATTATATAATTTTACAAAATAAGTTATAGTTATGACTTTATGGTTAAATTGTACTCAAGCAAAATGGGTTATAGTTAACAAAACATGAGAATTTCTTATATAGAATGTGCTTACGCATCAAATTTAGAATGTGCTTAAGCATCGAATTCTATTAAAGAATCATTTATATAAGCTCATGAGGTTTCCTTGCTTGTGTATATCATATGATTGTTGAGAAACTACCATTCTTCTATTTATTCATGTTATGATATATAAGTTCACTTTGATATGAAGTTATTAAGTTCATTTATCTTTACAGATAAATGGAAGGAAGTTCAAGTACTTCTAATAATTCAACTGCTTTAGGAAGATTTGATAATCCAAATTATACTCATGTTAGATTGGTTCATAGAATAAAAGACCATACTATTTGTTCACATTGTAACAAGCATTTGAAAGGTAGGGGATCGCAAGATTAAAGAGGCATTTAACTAGGATAACAATTGATGTCGAGCCTTTTAAGAAAGTGATTCATGACTTGAAATTGTAAATGAAGACTTTTTTTGAAAATTATCAGCATAAGAAAGATAGAAGTGAAAAATTGAACTGCAGAATTGGTAGTGGAAGTTCCTTTTGTGATGGTCAAGATGATAATTAAGATTTTGAAGTTGGTAGTATTCCTACCTAATAAGAAGGGAACATTGCACCTAATGTTAGGAAAAGAATAAGGGAAATGTCTAAATTTTTTGCACCACAAACAACTTATAGAGCTTAGTTTTGTTTTTGAAATAAATAGTTATTTAGATGAAAAAATAATGACTTGCACTACTTATAGGTGTTCAATCATATGTGATGGTTAGACAAATAGAAGATAGAATCTTATTATCAATTTTTTAGTTTATTCTAAAAGGGGGAAATTTTTTTAAAGTCTATTAATACATCTAGTCTTGTTAAAAATTTTAATACTCTATTTCAGATATTTGATGAAGTTGTGAATCAAGTTAGGTTAGCAAATATTGTTCAATTTATGCTGACAATAATTCTGCTTACAAAGTAGCTAGAAGAAGATTGCAAAGTAGGTATGATTTTTTTATTAGACTCCATGTGTTGTACATTACATTAACCTAATGTTGAAAAATACAGAAGATGTTAGATATTTTCCTATCATTGATGAGATTATATAAAAAGCAAAAAGTGACTAAGTTCTTCTACAATTATGCATAGGTCCTAAATTTAATAAGAAAGGATTTTAATAATGGTAGGAATTTGTGTTGTCCTACTATTATAAGATTTGCTTAATTTCTTATCACTTTAGTGCTAGGTATAAATTTGGATTGGAGATTTCTAGAATTATACTTAAAGATCATGAATTTTAGTCTCAATGTCAATTTTTCATCCGAGTTTGTGAGCCTTTTGTGAGAGAACTTTGTCTCACTGATAGTGATGAGAAGGCAACAACGTTTTTTATGATATTATGGAGAAGGCGAAGGAAGCAATCAAAGTAAATATGAAAAATATACCTTCTTTATGCATACCTTATTAGTCATTAATAAGAGATGATAAAGGCAATTTTACTCTTCATTATTTACAGCTAAGGTATTTTTGAATCCTAGTGTCTATTTTAGACCAAATATTACAAAAAAAGCTAAAGTTAATAAGACAATACTATTAACTATTACAATAATCGTTGCTTATGAGATGATGTAATATCTCTTAAGCTTACAAATGAAGATTTATAAGGATGTTTCTGGTGATTTTATGATGCTCATTGCTATTCATTAAAGAGATAAACTTAATCTAGGTATATATATTTTTCACTTTTATTACTTATTAGAAATTAATCATCACTTTATTTTGTTTATAATGCTACTTTTATTAGATTACAGTTGCTTGGTGGGACTAATTAGGAAGTGGTATTCCAGAACTACAAACGTTTGCAATTTGAATTCTGAATCAATGCATGAGTGCAACAGGGTGTGAAAGAAATTAGAACATATTCGATACAATTTAAAAAGATTGGAACATAAAAGATTGAATGGCTGGATTTTTGTTCAATACAATTTAAAGCTTCGAAAAAGGTATATTATTATCATTTATTATTATTATGTTGAATATAATATCTAGTAATTTCTTAATAAATTAATTTTATTTGTTTATTAGGACTCTTAATAGAATAAGTAATTCTGTAGATCAAATTTATCTTGATCGTATCGATCTTTTAACGAATTGAATTTTTGAAGAAACAATTTTGATATATGAGAATAACTTAGAAGATAATCTCATATGGGAAAGTATTGATATATTATTTGGTGCAATGAATTTGAATGATAGTGATGATGAGACTCCTCTCAATGATGAGGATTTTGTATCAAATGAGAATTAAGGCCAATACGATTTGAGCAGATATTCAATTGAATGAAGTTTCAAGATTTCATTTATTCTCTTCTTTTAACTTCACTTATATTTAATGCATATATTAAATTCTATATATGCAATATAAATATAAAACTTTTAATTGTAAAGTTTTTGTTTCAGATTTTGCTTATAATTGGTTATGTTTTTCAGCACGAACTCTTGTTGTAATACTTATAGAATCATGAAACTTTAATATTCTGTCTATTTGATGTATTGATATAATTATTTTTATTATATGATAAAATTGTAACATTTTAAATACTTTGTATGATCCTTAGTTTTACATTTGTATAATGATTAAACAATATTTGTTATATCAATTGTAATTATTGTTTTTGTGAAAAAATATTAAAAGAAATAATTATATTGTTGTTATTTCAATCTTCTATTATTATAATTTTTGGAGACATGGTTAATATAAAATTAAAAATTATATAACATAATACATTGATGAACTATTAGTAATTTTAAAAAATATCTACTATTTTATAATTTTAAAAAAATTGTTCAAAATGGTATTCAGTATTGAATGGTATCGATACAGTACTGTATTAGAATCAAATCTAATACCAATATTAATACGACATTCATAACATTATTTCGAAGTGAAATGAATCAGGTGTTGGGTGGATTATTCATGATGCTGATGGTCGAGTGGATTATTCATGATGCTGATGGTCGATTTATGTCATTAGAAAGTTCCTAATTTTTTTAAATTAAAAATTGAATTATGAAAAAGGATAAGTTACAGAAACAAAGATGTTCAAAGGAAAACCCTTATCATACAATTCAACAAAAAGTAACTATCCCATCATATTAAGAGAACAACGTAAGGAGGTAGAACTCTAGAGCTTTAGAACTTCGTTAATTTTGTGGAATAAGTTGTTGTAGTAGTGTCAATTCCTTGGCTACTTTAACAATCTTCTTGCATACCTAACTAGAGCTAGTATTCCAGTGGCAATGCAAAGATCTTCTTCCAACTTAAAGGGAGTTTTCTGTTCTAGAAGGCAACCTACCCCCACCCGAAGATGTGCTACCATGAATTACTTTCCAAACAGATCTTTATATATGTAGAGAGGAGCGAAAATTTGGGCTGCAAGTTTGTTGTAGATTCCTAGTCATAACAATCTCCCAAATTTCAGCGAATATTAAGGATACCAAACATTCTTTAGTGGATGATTTGTTCTTGAAACGTCGAAGATTTCGTTCCCTCCAAAGCCTGTAGATACAAACTCCCAAGACAATAATATGAATAGGTAATTGTGTTGAGAGACCATTAGTGATATTTAAAATAGGTATCCCTAGATCCGTCCAATAACATAGAGCAGTGACATATTCCCATATTGATTTGTTAAAAAGACATTTTAAAAAAAGGTGGCTACAAGATTCTAACTGCAAGGAGCACATGGGACAATTTTTGTCCATTTGGACATACGGAATTCGATCTGCTATAAAAAGTTTGTTCTGGACGGCCAGCCAGAAGATGAAAGATATCCTCAGCGTTAAATGTTTATCCCATATCATAGTGGCCCAAAAAATTGAGGATCGATGCCTACATAAGTTATCACATATGATTTTGATTGTGAGCTTATCAAGTGGAATACCTTTCCAGAAAAAGGTGTTAGGTTCTTGAGGGGTGGGAGGATAGCTAGGCTAAAACTGCATTAAACTTCTAGGAAAATTCCATACATTTCTGTCAATGAAGGAGCTCATCCGTGTTTTTAAAGGAAAAGATGAGAAAGCTTTTGAAAGATTCGTCAGTTGTATTAAGGAGCCTCAGTTGGACCAATCGTCATACCATAAGGATGAAGTAATATTAGTGTAGAGTCTAATGCTTTAGATGATGTATTGGTGTTAAAAGATTCAATCTCTAACCATTATATTTTAAGTCTTATTATTTATAATTGCCTTGGGAGGAAGAATGATACGAGACAAATCGAGTTTTCATTTTCTTTTATTTTTCCAAATCAAGGTGGCTATGTGTTTTTTTTTGTTACAAAGGAAAAAAACAATCAAAAAACAAACACTCTATTAACGCAGTGTTCTGCGATACAAAGCTCCTTGCTTGTCTCGGTGAATGAGCTCCATGACGACCGTTAGAGGCTACTGAAGTATATACAGGCCTGGGCTGGATAATACTGCAAGAGAAGCTAGACTATCGGCATACTGGTTCCCTTCGCAATATACATGCTGAAATTGCATCTCTCATGTTCGGTAGATTAAACCATGGGTACCTGTCACCAAAAAATTATCCTCAAACGAAACTATATTGGAAGAGAAAAGAATGTTAATTACCTTTAGTGAATCTACTTCTACGACAACTCGTCTATATCCAAGCGTCCATGTCAGTGTAAGTCTCGAGTGGACTCCTCAAAGTTCGGCAGCTAAAGACAAGCCCCTACCAATGTACTGTAGAAATCCACCGCATTACTGACCGTGACAGTACCTAAGTAATCCTCTAATAGTAGCAATGTTAGACCCTTGTTTAACCGCTCCATCTGTATTTAACTTAATCCAATCCTCTACCAGTTTGGTCCAACCAACTAAATTACCCACAAATAAACCATGTGCCTTAAATACGCAACTTTTCACAGCCCTTACCTTGACTATCCAATCTACGTACTTCATAACGGCTCTATTACCTTCTTCCCACCAAGCAAAGTTAGCCTCAAAAAAATTTATGTTTCTCCGTTATCATAAAAACCAGCAGACTACTCTATATATTATAACTCACTCTACTTGCTTCACTTATGAGTGCTTAGTAAGGCTGAATTTTACCCACATTCTCTCATCTTATTGAAAAAAATCCATATCAACCACCGCTAGCATGACTATGTGTTTGTTAGGCAATCTCTTGCTATGTCATGTCCCGAGGCAAAAGTCACACGAGGGTACCTGGTGTATACTTCCATTGCCCCCATAGAAAGGATCGCAAAAAGCGGATCCAAAACAAAGGCCAGTTGTAGTATTAAACGCGCGCACGTGGCGGCACACCTGAAAGGACCTTAGACGTCCTGATGCCACGTGGCGTTATTACTGTTTTTATTTCCATCGCGTTCGCTTCTTTATTCAGCAGACACTTTACTGGAGCGAGAGAGTGGGGGAGAGATGGAGAAGAGAAGAGTAGCGACGATGCTGTTGTTGTCGGCGGTTTTATGGGGGGCGGTGTCGGTGGAGGAGTGCTGGTGTTGGAGTAGCAGCGCCGGTGAGAATGTGGTTGAAGAGAAAGTGAATGTGGCAGCGGAGAAACTGAGAGCCAAGGCAGCAGAAACAATGGAAAACGCCAAGGACAAGGCCGGGTCTTTGTATGATTGGAGCCGTCGGAAGTACTCCGAGTAATTAATCGCATACCTTCCCTCTCCTTAAATATTTTGGGTTTATAAAGAAAAAAGTATGATCGTGTTGGACCAAGATACTTTTGTCTAACTATCAGATGGTGTACTGCGGAAGTCAAATTTTGTTAATGGAGTCTGGTGGGGATATTTGATAAGTAATTAGTTGAAGATTATGGTAACCTAATCTCAAAAAAGATTATGGTAACCTGTACGAACCAGGCAATTAGTTAATTTTTAAAGGTTGCATCATGTTTCTTAATTGTTAGTTTTTAAAAGATTGGTCGAGAAGAGGGTGACAGTTGATGAGATTTGGTCTCCAAGTGGAGGATTAGAATTTAGAATTCATCCGAGCCTCAATTAGTTTTGGAAATAGTGGCCCTACACAATCATGACTATAATTAGAAGTTTCGTAGTATAAGACGTGTGTTGTCAAGGAAAAAACGAAATCTGATTAAAAGGATTGGCTATATTAAAAACGCCCTACTTGGTGACACTTCCCTCATGCCAATGTAGATCAATCCTTCATTCATAAGATAGATAATTTAGGGGGTCAAGCTAGATGTTCTCTTCTGTTACCAAGCAAGCGAAAAGCTTACTTTGTTTATAGAAATTCACTTAAGACCTCCATAATTAAGTTATCGATGATTATCCAAGTTTTTAAGATGAAAAGGAGGATGTTTAATGGATAGAACAAGGGACAGGGTTAGCAACTGACAAGGTTATGTTAATGATAATCAGTAACGATGAAGCTGATATACATAATGTTTGAGCTTTACGGGGCATGTTTGTTAGAATTGCATGATATGTTTGAGCTTTACGGGGCATGTTTGTTAGAATTGCATGATCATAAGTCCTAAATGTTAAAGAGGCAATTCATATGTTTGCTTATGGAGCTCTTAACAACGTTATATTGGTGCCACTAGTGGACCTGGATTTGGACAAGAAAGGGCCAAAAAGGCAGCTCAAACTCTGATGGATAGAGCTGGAGACACTGCTTCGAAAACTGCAGGTATGATGGATTCTACTGCATCAGGTGATTATTTTGCCTTTGTTTTTGCCTTTGTTATATACACTTGAAATGGAGCTACTCTTCTGAATAGTTTTATCTTTCCAGAATCATCAAGGTATGCTTCTGAAAGAACCAGAGAGGCAGCCAACATAGCACACCGAAAGATAGGTGATATGAAGGACTATGCTTCAACGAAGGCAGACGAAGCTATGAAAAAGGCTGCTGACAGAGCAAACGATGTGAAAGAAACAATGGCTGATGCAATGGAATATGGAGAAGTTAAAGCGGCAGATGCCTATGATGGAGCTAAACAAAGGCTGAAGATGGTGACAGACGTTGCTTCGGATTCGGCTGATGAGGTCAAAGACCGAATGGACAGAGCAATGAGTTACAAGAAAGAGAAAGCGACTGATACCTATGATGAAGCTAAAAACAAGCTGAACATTGCTAGAGACGTGGCTTCAGATAGAGCTGCCGATGTTAGAGACACAATGGCTGGAGCAGTGGGATATGGGAATAATAAAGTGGCTGATGCTTACGGTGAAGCTAAAGAGAACTTGAATATTGCTATGGACATGGCATCAGATAAAGTAGCAGATGCCAAAGACAGAGCATCTGGAACAGTGGGATATGGGAAAGATAAAGCCGCTGATGCCTATGGTGAAGCTAAAGAGAAGCTGAATACTGCTATGGACATGGCTTCAGATAGAGTAGCAGACGCCAAAGACAGAATTGCTGAGACAACTGGATATGGAAAAAATAAAGCTGCTAATGTTGTTGGTGAAGTCAAGCAAAAAATGATGAATACTGCCTCAGATATGGCCAATGAGGCTAAGAATCGGATGGAAGGAGCAATGGAATATGGAAAAGATAGAGCAAGGAATGTCTATAACATGGCCTCAGAGACAGCAGATGATGCTCAAGGGGCAATGACAGGATCAATGAATTATGGGAAGGAGAAAGCCTTTCATGGATATGATGAAGCTAAGCAGAAAACTAACATGGCAGTGAACATTTTCTCAGAAAAAGCTGAAGATACCAAAGATAAAATGTTTAGGGCAGCTGGTTGTCGAGGAGATGATGCAGTGGAAGCTTTTGATCGAGCTATGCACAATGTTGGGGAGGCTTACATATCAGCGAAAGAAAGTGTGACTCGTCAGGCCAGGGCTAGCTATGAAGCTGCCAAGGAGAGGATTTCACAGACAACTGGTGATCTTGGAGATGCAATGAGAAAGGCGAAGGCTACAGCAGAGCTTGAAATCTAGCAAGACATCGAAGTCTAGTTTCATCTGTGAGTCAATACCATTTCCCTGGCTTCAGTCCCTTCTTATAGACTCTTCTTTCTTTTCTATTTTTTCATTTCCTCTCATGTTTACTTTTATATGTATTTCAATCCATTTTATAACTTCTAATAAGCATAACTCCTTTTAGCTCTTCTTCAATTTTTGGCTCTTTCAACTCTAATTAAAAATTGAAGTTCAAATCTAAGAGCAGTTTACCAGTTTCTCAATTTTCATGTATTCTTCTAGATCTATGTCTACATGCAAGCTATTGGAAGAAGAATTTCATCCGCACATTAGAAATAAAATATTGGCGCCATGGATTTGCATGTTTTGCTAAGACATGTAATTTGTTGGTAGATTTTCAACTAGTGATCTAGAAATTGCTGAAATCTAAAAATTTGTGTCTTTATGTAGCCACTTAGAGAACCATTATCTTGCAAAACAACCTTAAATTGTCATGGAGTTGAGCTAGTGATTGAACTAGTTCTCTAATTTAACGATAATTGGGCCCAACTATTACACTAACTTGGCATACTCACTCTCCGATGGGATGATTCCTTCATTATAGGACTCCAGTTGTGTACCGAAGCCATTTCTGGTTTCTAGAAATGCAAAGTTTCGTGCAAGATCTTCGCCAGACATTTGTAGATAAGAAGTTATTGTTTCTATTTCAGAATCATTCATTCCTTTCTGGTTCGAGCAGGTTGTCGCCAAGTTCTCTTACAAATTCGATCCCTTATTTTTATCCTAATCTGCAATTTCAACTTCTCTTTTGCCCTCCTTTTCCCGTGGTTAAAATTGAAAGGAAAGGATATCATATAACTAATCATAAACCTGTACAGGTTGCATTGCATGGCACTGCTTATTATGTGATGCATGCAAATCATCACATTAAATTCTTCACCGTGAGTTCTCAGCTTCTACCATATTTGTATGTTTGTGCGAACCTCTTGACCTGTAGTCACATTTTGTCAACTTCAGCCCAATGAAAAGTGTTCTAAGATGGTGCTCGGAGGTGATCAAAAATGGTTATGCTCAGGATCATCCACCTTAACTCCTACCTGGATTCTTAATGGGATTAATAACAACCTATAACTAAGGCAATTTGCAAAATATGGATCGACTTTTCATTAGGCCGTTGTTTTCTCGTATTCAGTTCGCAATATAAATTGAAGATGAAACGAAAAATTGGTATCTTACGGTGATGGTGAAATCAAGAAAGGCTAGACTGCATTTGCTATTTGATTTTATTTCAGAGAGGCTATTCCGAACCTGGAATGAGTTTCGATGTTTTGAAGTCAAATTAATCTTTACAAGAAGCCACAGTGTTATGCCATGTGAATTTTGGTAAAGAGCATATAGTCTCCATCTTCATGTGCAACAGTTAAATTAATACATACCGAACAAGCTATCATTTGTCACCATCAAAATTATGACCCACAAGAAGAAACATTGAACGTATCCCAGAAAATAGTAAGCTCAGATAGCCCCTCAATGCACTTAGTGGGAAAAGGCATATCAGAAATGGAAGGCGCCTGCTATTTCTCTGTCATGGCCTATATTATCCCTTTTGCTTCGGCTTTGTTTAGTTAGGATCTAAAATGACGACTTTGTGGTTACGTTCAAGGAATCCAAAAGGCTGTCATTGTTCGAGAGGGCCATATTTTGGTAAGTGTGAAAGATCTTTCAGATATGAATCGAAATAATAGAAAACAACAGACATAAATAGGGAGTTAAAGGATTTTTATCTTTTCAGTGGAGAAAAGGAAACAATCTGTCTCTACATTCTCTACTTTATCTTCTTATTTACACGAAGAGTAGAATGGAATAGAGAGCAATAACAACCATGCTCGACTTAAAATAATGACTAGTTCATCGAATTGTGATGGCTGTGTATGATTTATGCTGTATTTAGGTTATTAAACATTAGAAGAATTCGGCAGCAATTAGTGATGAGCAAGAAATTCCTACTCTCTACTTGTTTACGGACATCTTAATCTGATTCAGGACTAAGTCTATGTTAACCCCGTGAATAGTGCCTTCAAGGGTTGAGTTTCTTACATTTGCTTCTTCTTCGTTGCCTGTTTGTTGTTGTGCATCCAGACCTTGAAAACTTTTCTCTTTATCCCCACTTGAGAACAAAACTGCTGCACCTCTTGCTCATTTTCTTTCTGGATCTTCCACTCCAACTTTTCAGCAAATTCCATCATTTTGTCTTTCTGTTCTTGACTGAATTTTGTTCTGAACCTCTTCTTTGACGATGAAGATGGATTGACCGATGCTTGCGTTTGCAAATTTGAGCGGAATATATTCAGATCTTCGCTTGATGATTCCGCCGTTCCGCCAAAAGTCATCATTATCGGTGCAATCGGAGCTGTTCCAATATGTTGTCTGAGATGCTGGTGAAAAGAAGGCTGCTGTGGAGCAAGGGAAGTAGTGAGTTGTTGATGAGGTAGTGTAGTATAACTAGTATTTCTTTGGCTATTGTTTTGATAGTGATAATTAGCTAAAAAGCTTGGCTCTCCATCAATCTCCTTCCTGTGAAAATTTCTATGGCATTCACAAGCTGCACATCTCAAAGATTCAGGTGTGCCCTCCTCACCACTTGCCATGAATTCTCCACAACCATCCACGACATGCCCTCCCATATTTGCTGCATGATTCCTTAAACATTCTCGGTATCTAATCGAGGATGCTGTTGATGTTGGTGGTGGAGATCTTGAAATTAATCTACTAGGAGTTGGTGCTGTGTTAACAACTGTAGCTGACACTGGAATTGGAGCTGGATCTGATGCAGTTTGATCGTCTCTTCTTCTTTCTGCTGAATCTGGAATTATAGATTTGGAAGGGAGTTTGGAGGAGGAATCTCTATCCGCTGTATTGTACACTGAAGAGCTTGGCATACCTCCTTTATCTTGGCCTCCCAATTCCATGATAACTGGTTTTGAAGAAATGTCAGTACTGATTCTTCAAGTTTTGAATTTGTCAAACCCTTCTTTCTTCTTAGTTCTTACTGCATCATTGGCATCGTTTCCTTGATTTCAAGACAAACTAAAAGGTTGCTGCTGTGATTTTCTTAACCCTACTTCAGCCTATTCGGTCAAGCAACAAACTTGATCAGCGAGCTGATCACGAGGTAACTCCGAAGATCACTCCCCTCTCTCTGTGATTTTGACCTTTATGGGTGCAAAATCCGCCAACCCATTTCACTATTTGAACCCTATTCCTGAAGAGGTAAGCAAGCGATTGAGCAGTAGATAGACAGACGATTCGATGACCAAGTACAGATCAACACCAGGACGAGCTCAAACCTTTATTCAAGAAAAAATGACGAACTGAGTGAAAAGATCTTAAAATCCCAAAGTAAAAAATGAAAGCTTCATGGGCCCCTATCAGATTTAACTAGCTAGCCTGTCCTATGACTTACCTTGATCAATTACAACTGTAGATTTGAAGTGAAGAGCTGCGAGTGCACACTCCCAGAAGTAGCCGTGAGATTCATACCTGTGGTTGTGAAATATAGAAATTAGGGTAGAGATCTTTAAGCCTTAATCACGCAGAAATGTGGGTTGGAGGTTTGCTTCCTACATCCCATCCAATCCCATAAAATACATCCATCAAAGGAACAGGTGTGTTTGGTTTTGTGGGCTTTGTACTAAGAAACAGTGGATAGTTACAAAGTCACTGATGACATTCCTAAAGGAGGTACTACTCTTCCCAGAACAACCGACAAGGTCGTGATAGTTCCCTGACACGAAAAAAGGCTCTGACACCACTGAGCCTCCAAATAAATTGCCCCTTGGATATTTTGGTGTCACCTCGTCCGTCTCTTTGTGTCCAGTTCCTTAATCAACTGCTTAAGAACATGTGTTTAGTGAAGAGAAGACCAGCTAGCTAGCAGAGAAAGGGTTAAATTTGGGGGGTCCTAATGATTAGATGTCTGCTTTGCTTGGAATCTTCCTACAACCTCAAATTCATAGAGACTGATATCAACAAGCTGACGTCTGATAAATGATAAAGGATGTTAGAACCCAGTAACACAAGCCCTAAGTAGGGTTTTCGGTTCTGAAGGAAGGTAAATCCACTAATGAGCGAGTGGAGAGAAGAAAGGTGGCTTCTTTCTTTTGTGGGGGTGGAGAAAATCAAAAAGTGTGAGAGAATGCTCGCGGGTCCACCGCACAGTGCTTGTCCTTTTATACATGTCAGATTCTCTATCTATCTTAATCTCTTTACTCGAGGCCTTTTTGTGTTTGTGCGCCTGCTCATGCAATTTCTCTGCGACTCCACTCTTTATCCTAAGCAGTGAGTTTGGTTTCCCGTCTTTGTCATTACAATTTACAACAATTGATGCCTATACGTTTCCCAGATCTTTTTTTTTTTGGTAAATACGTTTCCCAGTTCTCACTGTCGGCATCTGCCCACACACTGTTTTTGTTCTTAATTTGATTGCTTTTGTCCACTAATGACTCTCTCTTACCTCAGCCAGTACCGTTGAAAGAGTCTCGTTCCAAGTTTTACTGTATTATTTGACTCTTTCCTCTTTTTTCCTTTTGGTATTTCTGTCTTCTACTGGGGCCATCACTGTAACAGTGCAGCTCCATTTATAGGTTTTAATTTGCTACTTAGGAATTATACCGCAGTTGCATAATATTGTGATAATTGCATATACAACTGTATTCCACAATTTAAAACTTTAAATTTTTATATTGAAAATATAAATCTTTTTCAGGGTCTTCTTGAAAGTCTAGTAAGTACGGCAGTTTTTGGCTACTTTCTCAACAAAGTTGACGCAACAATGTTTACGACAGCATCCATATTGGAAGTTAACTGCTCTAATAATGGGAATTTACTTCTTTTTAGGATTTTTGGTTTAAGAGGTGAACGTCTAATAACACTGATGTATTCTGTGTTAGCTTAACTAGCAGGTAGTATATAGACGACACTCGTACGTAGAGTTTGCTCAAGCGCTCTTTTTAACCACATCACAACAAGCTCATGTAGCTTGTAGAAACAAGGAAGTCCCTCTATTTCTTGCTCAATTTATTCTCCTAATCACTTATTTTATTGATTTGATATTGAAACAAAGTGTAACTGAGAAGCACAATTATATACTATATTAATTCAATGCTAAAATCTAAATACAAAGCTTAGTTTGTGAATGAAAAAGAGTCTTTTTCTAGGCGTCTAAGCCTAAGTGCTGAATGAATTTGCGTGAACTCCTGCTTCATTGGTTGATAAGGCTAATTCTGTATGCCAAATTTAGAAATGGATGCTTCACATATGCCATCTCTCGTCATTTCCCTTCTCTTTTTTACACTCAAACCTCATTGGTTAATATATTACCTCCTGAGCTACTCAACACCTAATACTCTAGATTAGATGCATCGAACGGTCCTTGTGGGAACAATTCCCGAGTAGTTAATTGATTTGTAGAAACAAATTGGAATAATGCGTGGCAACAGCCCTACCAACCAATGAGGTCTGTCCCTGCAAGACCTCAATATATATTTTATGCTTCTTGAATGATTAAAAATTTTGTTGCGAGTTAATTTCACAAGTGGACAAAGATCTGAAAGTCTCCTGCGACTGAAATGGTTGAAAAGCTCGAGACTGACTGATCCAGTCTCAATTAATTGTGCCAGCGTCAATGATCAAGTTGCCAATAAGTAGAACGAAGGTGAATTACTTCTCCAAATACATTTTACGGTGAGGAGTTCATCTTTTTTTTTCTTTTTCATATTGATCACAGAAAAAAATAATTACGACGTAATCCAAAGGAACAAAAACAAAAAGTAAGCATAAATTCTATATGTCAACGTAAATTATTATTTTATATGTGTGACTAAATTACGTTTTGTCTTATACTTAACGAACAGCAAGATCAAAAGAATAAAGTCCAACTACTCTTTACATGCAAAGTAGTCAAATTGAAAGTTGTAATTAACAAAAGGAAAAGGTATCCTAGAATAATTTCATTATTAAAAGGCCTCCTTAAATCAAATATAAAACACTAAGGCTGAGAAATCCAAAAAAGTTACAAAAGAGTGATATCATGAAGATTTTACAGAACGGAACATCGCATCAGTTGGATAGGAGTTTGGCGTTTTCTTAGTAAAACGTAGTTCGGTTCCTTTATAAGTCACATCATTCGTAGATACCCCATGCCATGCGATAGATTTTGTCGAATCCAGCGTACACTGTTTTGATAGATCTTCGAAGATTTAAAGACTACCTCCAGTGTAAAGGAATATATTATGAGATAAAAACAAGTTGTGATTAAAAGGTTTACGATATAACCTTTTCTATGATGAACTGAAGTCAGTACAATGGTTCATTTTAGTCTCTTTTGTGCTCTTAAAGTAAGTATTCCTAACCCTTTTCTTTTTCTCTTTTAATTCGTGCACAATCTAAGACTTTCGTTTAAGCTAAAGTTACCTTCTACCTTATAAATCAGATGCGAAGTCCAAGGTTTGAGGTCTCGATCACAGGACAAGGGAGGGAAGAACTTGTACTGTACATTATGTCTCTCCACTGTATTTGCTTTAATTGCAATTAGTTCTGTATGGCACTTGCGTGCAACTGAAACAACTCCCTCCACAGCCAATTATTACTGGGTTACTGTTTGTACCTATAGCTATGCTATGCACATCAATAAATTCATTTTTAGCAGTTAAGAAGATTTTGTTTATTTTTAAAATTTGTACACAATTGTTTTTTTTTCTTTTAAATTTGTTGAGCAAAAGATTTAGGATGAAAAATACATGAAACAAAAACATAGAATTTATGTGATTTAATCAATGTGATTTACGTCTACTCACGACAAAATAATGTTTTTCTTATTACTGTAAGAAAATGGTACAAAGTCAAGAGTATAATATAGAATATCTATATAAAAACCTAATCAAAGTTAGAGATGACAATTAAGCTCAAGCTCAACCCAATTCAACTCGATCTGACTCGAAGTCAATAGATCTAGTCTAATTTAGTTGAGCTTTGGGGTAATTCAAAAAAAAATTAAATTTTTGGGAGCTCAAAATATGAAAATTATAAGAAAACAATGTCGTTTTGAGTAAAACAATATTATTTTCTATTTGCAATTAAAAAAATCATCAACTCGGGTCATGTGCTTCAGGCTTGATCAAGCTTTTGGTTAGGCTTGAGTCTAGGCAAAAATTTTCAAACCCAACGTGGGCTTGGGCAAATCCACCCTACTCGGCCCATTCCTGTCTCTAATCAAGGTAGTTATAGTCTAAGGTTATATATAAGATGTTAAAGATTAGTATAATTGTATTTTTGCAGCTCTTAAATTTCATATTACCAGTAATCTGATACCTGAAACACATTTAACACTGACGTCAATATCGTTCTGACTTTTCAATCGTCTTTGACCCGTACGAGTTCAATACTGATCTCATGTCCTATGTTTTTAATTCCTCAAGTAAATGCTCATTCGAATCATACTACCTAAGATTTTAAGTTGAATCATAATCGAGGTCGGTCTATTATGAAATTCAATGTATATCTCATAATTTATACCTTCACCTTAACTTGAATTCTATAATATCAAACCAAGAATCACTCTATACCATTCATGTCCTTAAGATCTTCTAGTTGCACAAAAGTTCATCAAGTTCAAGCATTGCTTAAATTTTTATATAGGTAATGTCTAACATATAAGTTAGTTTATTAATTGTGGCTATCTAATATATGGAGAACATCTTAACCTCGATAATATCTTGAATAAAGTTCAACCTGATATCGATATGCTTTAATTGTTTATAATAGGTAGGATTTTTAGTCAAACTCAATGCACTCTGGATATCATAGTAAATGATATAATATTGTAAATTCACAACTATCAACTAAACCAAGTAACCATATACTATCTTTAAGCTTAAAGAATACATGTTAAGCCCTTCGAATAATAATTATAGACAAAACAATTATAGACTAAAGTGTTGCTTTCTAACTGATCGCACATCAAAAGATGGTAAAGTTATAACATGACAAGTATCTTCTTCTCAAAAAATCTCCACCATAATTACTATTAGTATAGCTAATAATACCACTAACTAAATCACCATACTTACAAATTGAGCAAATATCACTCGTACCTTTCAAGTATTGTATAATCCACTTAACAACTTCTGAGTGAGCTTTCCCAAGATTACTCATAAAACCTGCTTACCATACTAATAGCATTTTATAATTTTAGTCTTACATATATCATAACATACATCAAACCCTTAATTGCATATGTGTAAAGAACTTGCTTCATATAATCTTTCTTTTTGTCTCAACTAGTTAATGCACTAACATCAAGTTTAAAATGTGTTGTTAAAGAAGTGTAAATTGACTTTGACTAATTCATTTACAAAGACTAACCACCTTTTCAACATAGTTTTATTGTTATAAGCACAATAGGACTGCTCTTCTAACCCTCTAAATCTCCATACCTTAAATTTTCTTAGTTGCTAATAAATCCTTCATCTTAAACTTACTTCTTAATAAGGTCTTCAGATCATTTGTTTCAGCCTTATTATTAGTTGCAATTAATATGTCATCAATATATAGTAACATTTCTCTCCTTGTTCTCCTTACTGTTATATTTTGTGGTTATTCTTCTTGCATATTCATAGATCAATTTTTAATTATCATGTTTGAAATTTAATTTAAAGCTCCATTTTCTTATAAACACCTTGATCGTTTTTATTTGCAAGATTATCAAGCTCCTCTTTTTGTCAAAACATAGCAAATTCATCAAAAGTAATATATCTCTGTTAATGATAAATTTTGGAGTTGTATCCTTTTCAATACACCATATTCTATATCCTTTAACTCCAACAATATACCATGGAAATATGCACTTTATTGTCTTAGACTTTATTATACCATTATTAACATGAGCATAAGTAAGACAACCAAATATATGCATATCACAATGATCAGAGGGAGTATTGTACCATATAACTCGAGGAGTCTTAAAATCTATTGCATTCGATGGAGATCTATTCACAGTGTTTCTGCCTCAGTCTAGAATTACTTTGGAATTCTAGCATTTAATTGCATGCATTGAGCATGTTATGTAAGTATTTAGTTCATCCGTTTAACAAGTATATTTTATTATGGTATATGACGTAAAATGTGATCTCTCACAATACCTTCCTTCTTACAAAAACCATCAAATAGTTTAATACAGAATTCTAACTCATTATCTATTCAGAGTGCCTTAATTTATTTTTCGGTACTTTCTTCAACCATAGCCTTTCATTCTTTGAACTTTTAAAACATTTCTTTATTTGATTTCCAAAAATACTTCTAAACTTCTATAGTAAAGTAATTTCATCTTCTATGAAATTAAATTGGAGCAAGATCCCTAAATCTGAATGAATATAACAAGAATGCTTGTGAAAATATATTCATCAGAACCAAATTTGACCTTGCACTACTTGCTAAGAACATAACACTCAAAGAATTTCATTTTCTCAATTTTAGCTCTATTTAAATAATTTATGTCCCTACTTACTTATGTAACCCAACCTACAAGGTCATAATTTTGTACTATCATCATTCTATCTTAAAGATAGAGAGACAATCATTTATCTTATTATTATTATTTATTAAGAAATAAATTTCTTACTATAATTTTTATTTCATCAAAATTATGACATCCTTTAATAATTTGAGATATTCATCACCATCATAAAACTTATACCCTTAACTATCCAGATTATCCATACAAATTTTTAAAGGTCAAGAATATACCAAGCATCCAATACCCATCATGTATTTGGATTTACACTAAACTACTTACTATCTTTGACAACACACTCTTTATCATCATCCAATTTAACAATACTATTTCATTTTTTAAAAGAGATAATCAATCCTTATTGAAATTCATTTGATAAAATATGTCAGTGTCTATTACCCACTAATTTGTAGAATTAGAATTGCTAATAATCGAAATATTACTTCCTTTCTAATCCTCTTCATTTGAACTCCCTTACACTATAACAACACTTACTTTCTGATCTATATCCTTTTTCTCTCTTTTTTTCCACCGTTGACAACCCTTTCTAAAGTGTCATTTTTCTTTACTATTAAAATATCAAATAACTTTAGGTTTCAATTTAGATCAAGACTTACTCCTATTTTTAACATCCCTTTCCATATTCATATCTCAATTAACAACTAAACTCAAATCTAATCCATTTTCATATGTGACAAAGATCATTTTCTTCAATTCCTTAGATTGTATAATATCCTTCACATCCTGAATAAAAATAATCTCTCTACCATATAACATAGTATCAACAAAGTTTTCATATAAGTTAGGCAAGGTATGCAAAAGATTATTATTTAATCCTTATCTTTAATTTAAACCCCAATACCTTGTAAATCTAAGATGACTCAATTAAAATTATCGATGCGATCTTTCATCTATCTATTTTTTATCATCATTGAAGTATACAAATGTTGCTTTTGATATAAAAAATTGGTAAGGATTTCTTATGATACTTATTTTAAGTTGTTATTATAAGTATGCAGTTGTTATTTTGTCAAACATCTATCTCAATATTTCATTTCCCAAACTCAACACTACAAGAAAAATGTAAATTAGCGACGGAAACATAGCGACGAAAAAATTACCGTGGGAAATTAGCGACAGAAATATGCTTTCTGTCTCTAAAATTGAGTGATTTAGCGACGGCACTACTATTCGTCGCTAAATTTGGAGGGAATTCGTCACAATAAAATTAGCGACGGAAAAATATGACCGTCGGTAATCACTACAAATTAGCAACGAAAAATTACTGACGAAAAATATACAGTTGAAAATTAGCGACGGAAAGCCGTCGCTAAAATTGATTTAGCGACAGTACTACTTGTCGCTAAATTTGGAGGGAATTTGTCGCGGCAAAATTAGCGACGAAAGTTAGCAATGGAAAATACCGTCCCTAAATATGGAGGGAATTTTTGGCGGAATAAAAAATTTTGAGTTTACCTACGGAAAATTCCGTAGGTAAATTTCGTCGATAAATGGATAAAAAAGGCGGGAATTATTGGCAGAATATTTTTTTTTTGAATTTACCTACGGAAATTTCTGTCGGTAATTCCGTTGGTAAATTCTTTTTAAATTCCGACATCTCCCTCCCACTTGTGTCTTCTTCTTCCTTCTTCTTGTGTTTCGTCTTCGGTTTTCTTAGAGCCCATTTCTCTGTTGTGGACTCTTTTTCTTCTCGTCCGCATTGTCTTCTTCAGCCATTGTCATTGTGTCCTTTGGTGGAGGTATTTTTCCAACTACTGTCGTGTTTTTTTGTATATTAAATGAAAGTTAATTTAGGTATTTATTACTTTCGTTTATTTGTGTATTTTGTGATTGGAAAATAACTTTAAGGTATAAATATTAGTGATAGAAGGGACAAGACATGATTTTAGTTGTGATATTGGGATAAATTTCTAATACATGTAAGGTGTTTAATAAAATGTTTGTTCTTTTAAAAATAATTTCAGTTCTTTATTTTCGGGTCTTTTTTAGTATGAATTTCATTATTTCAATTCTTTTACTTAAAATAATGAAGTTATCTTCAAGGTAGTTTCTACAGAAACTAAACACTTTGCAAGTAAATTTTAAAAAATAGTTTATAGCAAATTTACCTACCGAAAAAAATTTCCATAAGTAAAATATTGGATTTAGCGACGGTATTTGTTCCGTTGCTAATTACCGACGGAATAGCCAATTTTGTTGATAATTTTTTGACATAAAAATTTTTATTTTAATTTCCATCGGTAAATTTACCTATGGGTATCTCCGACGACTTTTTTCGTGAGTAAATTCCGTCGGTAAATAAGGTTATCGATGGAATATGTCCAAATTCTGTCAGTAATTTTCGCAGCTAAACTCCTTTTTTTTTTTTAGTGCAACAGCGCCTTTTATATAATCTCTTTATTCTTTAATGCCTCCAAACTCTTTTGGCATTTTTTTTTCTTTTCAATACTGCTACTTATCCCTACCAAACAAGAAGTGCCCTCACTCTCACCTTTTATGGAGTAAAATTTTTAGATCCATTGAATTTTTCAATATCAAATTTACAGAAAGACATCTTCACAATAAACTATAGATTAACAAAGAAACCCTAAACTTCGATACCAATTGTCCCATAAACAAAACATGGAAAAGAAAAAAAACGAAACAAAGACATAGAATTTAAGTAGTTCGGTTGAAGTGAGCTACATCCACCGGTAAAGAGATAAATTTCTTATTATTATGAGAAAACGGTACAAAGTAAAGAGTATGACAACGCGTTGGAATTATATTTTGCATATCCTTAAATTTCATGTTGCGAGTCTGACGCTTAACAGGCCCTTGACATCGACACCAGTATCATTACGACTTCTCAATTTTTTCTGACCCTTACGAATTTATTGCTGGTCCCATCTCTTATATCGACATTGATTCTTCTCTTGTTCCTTACTAACATCTCATTCAGGTTGTAGCATCTAAGATTTTTAAAGAGCCATAAGCCAAGTTGTATTATTATGAAATTCAGGACTTATCTGATAAAATTCCATATCTTTTGAAAGTAACGGACTTCATATTGTATATTTCAAATAAGTAGAGTGTAGGAGCGTAATGATGTATTAACATAAACTATTTCATCCGTGCAATTAATGGAATCAATGATCAAACGAAAATGTTAAATTTGACTGGGAACTCTTCAGTGATTAAAGTTTACATTTCAAGCAATTATAATTTTACTTTATGAAGAAGGAGTCAAGGAGATATGTCTTTCTGACGTGAATGCTGACAGGTGTGACCAAAATTATAATAAATGAAGTTGGACCAGTGAGCAGAATTCACGTGCAAATTATATAAAAAACAAAATCAACCAGCAGTTTACGACAGTGTCTTTATATGCAAAAGCTTATCAGACTCTGAATTCTGAGAGCTGACTGATAGGATTGGCATTTTAGCAGTCCTTAATACATACATACATACACCCTGAGTTTCCAAATTTTTACGTTATAGAGTAATTTATGAGGCGCATCTGATCCTGATTTCTCATCGCAATTAGATGAGGAACTCATTTCACTGCTAGTTATCATCTCCATCCCAGAAGAATAGGATAGTTTCGTGACTCTTATTCATATTCTTCAACAATAACTCAACACACCCTGAGTTTTCCTTTTTCATATCTATATTTTAACTTCTTGTATCATAGCAATTTTCTGTAGTCCTTGATGCTGAAATCTGGATTCGATTTACTCCTTTGAAAAGGACTTAGACTAGGAAATATTGCAATTTCATTTTTAATTATTATGGAGTTTAAATTATAATTTCTATCCGCATAATTGTAAAATATATACTCAGTAACTTAACAATATTAAGCTGTCCTAAATTGAAAATTGTGTATTCATATTATAAGAATTAGAATTTTGTTAGAAATATTAGGTTTGAATATTGTCAATTTTGAAATAAATAAATTACAGAAATAGAAATAATTGTCTTAATTAATTTTAATCTTAAACTTTAATTTTTGGACTGTCAAATACAACATTAACTCAATATTTATAGATAATTAGAAGCTGTATCAGGAATAGAAAAATAGCAAATCAGTTCATCTTTATCTAGATCAAGACGAATAGAAATAAATGCGGCTACAAGTTGAAGTAGTTTGTTTCGAGGCATGCAAAGCTAAATATATTCTCAGGCGCCGAAAGTGAAAAAGAAGCAAGTTCTTTCAGGATAACTAAGGCGGGCTGATGGATGTAACAGAAGGTTTTCAAGCATCCATATGCTTCTTAGCCTACTCTAACCTTAATCACCCTTTAGGTTTCCTCATCTCTATGGATCTTTGTTTGAAGATAAAAGGTTGAAGGCATCTTTTGCAAGTTGGTACCTATGCTATCCAAATCTCTTCCTCAACTTGAGTTGTTCGTGTACTAGCAAACAGAATCCACACAATCGTTAAATATCACGGTATGACTATCAGCTTGCTCCAAGCATATACAAGTGTATGGATAATTATCGTCATATACCATTTACTCTGAAATATTTTCTTCATGCTTCTCACTTTGAGTCTGCAGATTCGCAACCGTCGTGAAAGCGAGACCTTAATTGTTTGGGCATTTGGGCCGTGCAAAGTGCAGATTCTATGTGATCAACAAAAACGGGCCTGAATTATGGCTTTCGTAACCTGTTGCTCATTAGAGAACACCGGTGAAACTTTACAGAAGCTGATAACCAGATGCTCTTTCGGTTTCGTTTTTCTGCAAGAGATTTGTGAACATGTTGATTTCTTTTTTCTTTTTTCTGGTTTACATGATTCCCAAACCAGTTCCTAACGACTCATTGTCTAAAAAGACCTCTCCAGAGATCCTGAACGCTTGGCTGGCTCACTTTGTCTTGCATCCAAAAAAAGTTGGACGAACTGGTTCCCGACGCACATGGGCTTGAGATTATAATTTGATGAATTAGACTGACTTTTCTTTTCTGATGAAATGAACCGAATTGGGTTCAACTTTGCATCTAATTTGGGTTTTGAACTGGTCATCTTGTCGTTGCAAAGAAGTCCGTGCCTTCGAAGAAACGAGGACAGGACTTACTGCGGCAATACTGGACAGACAAAAGCCGTTTATATACCAAGATTCAATCAAATAAGAGCTAAACTTCAAAGTAATTTCGTCTTAATTCTTCATTGGGCGATGTACACGGCAGCCAGAATCAACCTTTAAGTTTCCTTTCGTTTTGGTTTATGGGCGAGAATATGTAACTAATTTGAGAAATCAGCGCACTCTTGGAGAAACTGTGTTATTATTGCAAAAGCTAGAACCCTACGGCAAGAAGACAGCAAGCAGTGCTTGGAAGTATGCTGACTGCGACAACAACAGAATAAGTGTAGGATATGTGTCTCAGAAATTTCGGACAGAAGAAAGACGTCCATACATGCCATGCAGTTACGTAAAGAATTCAAGAAATTCAAGAAATGTTAGTTACAATTAGTTAGATGACAGTT
Organism: Erythroxylum gracilipes; assembly: GCA_026413385.1. Lineage (NCBI taxonomy): Eukaryota > Viridiplantae > Streptophyta > Magnoliopsida > Malpighiales > Erythroxylaceae > Erythroxylum > Erythroxylum gracilipes. The sequence continues at coordinate 7,484,344 of JANZLC010000202.1, read as the reverse complement.
AGCAAGAATGAGTTCCTATAAATGTACAATCAATTACTGAAGTTGTTGAACACAATTCATTGAATGAAATCTCAGTTTTCACTGAGTTCTCAAACTCTCTGTTCACCCCTGTTTTCATTCCGTCTCTCTCACTAGCTTTCTCTCTCAACATTTTCTGCATCTCAGCTTATTGTTTTCGTATGGTCGATAGATAACAACAACAATAAGCAGCGATGGTTAAAGTAGAAGGTTTAGTTAAATATAGACCATGGGATGAGATGTCCAATAAACATCAGTGGGATAGTGTAAAAATTGTGAAACTTTATTAACAACAAATTAGATAACTGGTCTAGTGAGCCAAAGGTACTGAAGTACCCCATCTCCATCAGTACTACAGGATTAAAAAGAAGGTGGTCGTCATTTCTGGAAAGTGGTGGAGAGGACTAACAGGCGTGGAGACAAATTTAGAAGAGTCAAAGTGTGTGCGGTGAAGAAGGTCACAGAATATATTTAGATTGTGTGAGAAGAATGCTAGTCAGTGTAAAAGTTGCTTTCATGCCCAAAAAGTAGTGAAGAGGACCTAGATCTTTTAAGGTGAGAGCGGAGTGAAGAGCATCAATGAATGAAATGTTGTGAAGAACAGGTAAACAAGTAGAAAAGTGATCTTAGTGGAGGTGGAGTGAATAAAGAGAGAGGTAGGGCTTGATTAACACTATAAAGTGCTTTGTATAGATGGCATATATAATAAAAATGATGAGGATCAGCAAAAAAAGGTGGTATCAGAGCCTATCTGAGCTAATAATGCGTGTTGCTTTACAATCCTTCAATGTATTTAGACAGAGTTTGAGATAGATGAAGTAATTTCACTTTCAAGTAATCTAAACTACATGATTTTAATCAAGATGATCAGATAATGTATAATACTTATCTAAGCGTAGATGATATTACAATTTAGTAAGATGAGCTGTTATCACTAATTAGCAACATGATATATTCAGCGTTTCTCTCTGGCTAGACCGAACTATAATGAAGATAAACCAATTAGCCAAATATATGACAATTTAAGAGAGAAGATCAAATAGCTAAATGATTGACAAGGTCACCAAGCTAAACGAACTACAGTAGTTTCAGGGACAAGAAACATCTGAATGTTCTAAGCACATGAACTTACACTTGGCAAACTGAAACTAATAGCAGAATTAAGAAAAGAACAGAACTGTAAAAATCAATCAAGAGCTTGTTTATCCAGTTACAATTGGAAGGAATTCTGAAATAATCGACGAAGAAATCTGTCAATCAAGACAGAATTAACACTTGCAAGTTCATATCATACCACATAAATGTAATAGCAGAATAGAGTTCGTTCAAACATTCATTAGTAATTTAGTAACTACAACTACCCACACATTGCTATGATTTTGCTTCTTTATTACCTGCTTTAGCATCCATTAACCTCCACATATACCAAGACCCAACAGACCTATAAGGTCTCCATTTCTCACAAATCTCCTCCATTTGCAAAGCCTGAGGCAAATCCTTAAGCCCATACAAACTTTGCACTCCTTTTCTCACCCCCAAATCACCCACCGGTAACACATCTGGTCTATGTAGGGAAGACATCATAAACATGTGAACAGACCAAACGCCTATTCCCTTCACCGCCGTCAAGCTACTTAAAAGCTCATCATCACTCATTTCAAGTATCGACAGATCCGACAACAAACCACTTTTGTACTTTTCAGCTAGATCATGCAAGTAGCTCGCTTTCCGACCCGAGATACCGATTTCTCGGAGCTGTTGTGCAGATAACGAGAGGACATTAGCTGCGTTGACTTGTGACTCGCCGCCACAGAGTGCGATGAATCTAGAGTAGATCGATGTCGCGGCTTTGGTGGCGAGTTGCTGGTAAATAATACTTTTTGCTAAGGATAGAAATGGTGGGTCTTGAGAATCGTAGGTGGGTGGTTTATGGATGTCGAGAAGAGTAGCGAGGAGAGGGTCGTTGTTCCGGAGATGATCAAGAGCGAGGTCGATCTCGCCTTTGACTGACAAGGTTTTAGTGACGGATAGAATGGAAGAGACGGTGACAGTAGAGGCTTTAGTGCAGGAGTTTTTAGTCGGAGCTTTCCTGATTTTGCGTGATGGGAATGGGATTTTGGGGGCGGATTGTGAAGGATAAGATGGATTGTTAATAAGATGGGTAATGGATCGGGTAACAGGTTTTACCATTTTGAGCTGTGGCGGGTGAGGTTTCGCCGGGAAGTCGTTGGGCTAAACGGAGCGTGATAGCACGAGAAGGAGAAGGAGAAGACAACTGAGGGAGAGGGACAGGGACAGAACAGTGATTATAACCGCCACATTTGATGATCCGTTATAAAGGTTATCCAACATCTGAATGGGCTTTAACTAACAATACAATCCTCGTAACTGTTACTGCTGACTTGGCCTGAGGGTTATGAACCTAAGCCCAAAACTATTCCGTATTTGTATTGCGCCTTCTTCTTAGCACATGAGCTTTATTACGAGGTATTTGGAACAAAGCCTAGTTAACTTTTTTCTTTTTTTTCCTACTAGGTATTTGGTATTTTAGGAGAGTTCTATAGTAATTTATATTTAGATTTTAGATAGATCTTTTACAGAGGCACAATTCTAACTCCAAATTTTAAACGATTGTATGTATGAGAATGATTCAAACCTACGAACTCTCTTAAACCAAAAAAATCCCAATCAATTCACCTGTATCTTTCTTTTTTTTTCCCATCAAGCATTCTTCCTTCGTAATCGTAACATTCTTCTGCATTTATAAAATATATATTGAGGAAAATAAAACTCATAAGATCTGCCTTTTGTGGTCCCGACACAATTGAAGTTAAATTCACACGTTGTCACCTAGTATATTAATACAGTTAAAGTGGATAAGTGTAAGTAAAGTGACAGTTACATATCCGGACACACCTGTCTCTTGTACAACATCAACACTTCTAATTTTAGGAGCTCCAACTCATTCCCCGCATCCACCGCTCAAGACCATCGCAAGAACACAAACGCAACCCCATCTCGGCTTCTGCATACTGCACCTCGGCATATTCCTTTTGAAGCTACCTTCTTAAGTCTTATATCAGTTTCTCTATCTGTTGGTGGTTGTTGTGATACTTCTATACATACATATATATATATATACCAAAGAGAGCTTTGATCACCATGAGTTCCAGAGACGATAGCGAAGATGGAAACATTAGAAAACCGTTTCTCCATACAGGAAGTTGGTATCGGATGAGTTCAAGACAAGGCAGCATGATGGGATCCTCTGCTCAGATCATTCGTGACTCCATTTCGGTCGTCTTTTGTGTCCTCATCGTCGCTTTGGGTCCTATCCAGTTCGGCTTCACCGTAAAAACAACATTTTCCTTCTCATTTTGGTCTATATTTACAGTTAGTTTTGTTTCTTAATCCATTTCGGGCTTGTGTTCGTGTAGTGTGGGTATTCTTCTCCTACACAGAAGGATATTGTCCGAGATCTTAATTTGACAGTCTCAGAGGTTTGACTTTTTGACTTCTAATCGTTTCCAAAGGTTGTTTCTCTCTTGTAGAGGATTGTTTTTGGTGATTAACTGGGCTTTTCGGGGTGCAGTTTTCTGTGTTTGGTTCCTTGTCGAATGTGGGCGCTATGGTTGGTGCTATAGCTAGCGGTCAGATAGCAGAGTACATTGGTCGCAAGGGGGTATGTGAATTGTTTTTCTTTTCTTTTCATTTTCGTAAAAGGGTTTGGAATGGATGACGGCAGCAGAAACTTCAAATCCAGAAATTCTCTTTTTGGATGCTTAAATTTTGGAATAATCCTGATCTGCTGCATTGTTTGTTGGATTGCAGTCACTAATTATCGCTGCAATTCCCAATATAATTGGTTGGCTCAGCATATCCTTTGCCAAAGTGAGTTATCAGCGGTGCGCAGAGGACTTACAATTGATAGCTTCCTGTGTTATTCAAGCTTACATGTTTAACTACTTGTTGCATTTGCAGGATTCCTCCTTTTTATTCATGGGAAGATTGCTAGAAGGTTTTGGTGTGGGTATAATCTCATACACGGTAACTTGAAGCTACCGATATTAGTTTTCTATTTCAAGTTATTGTGAAATTTATACGAGTGATAATTCTGGATTATCTACGTGTAGGTACCTGTCTATATAGCGGAGATATCACCTCAGAATATGAGAGGAAGCCTTGGATCAGTTAATCAGGTTAGCGATCCTCTCCGAATCTTTTCAATATCTTATTTTTTCTGTTACTGTGGTTTTCATTTCTAATGGTGATAGCAAATTGATTAGATCAATTTATTTACTGACTAGCTCTCAGTTACTATTGGAATCATGCTGGCTTATTTATTGGGACTTTTTGTTAATTGGAGAGTGCTTGCAGTCTTAGGTAAGCCCTTAACTCTTTGGCGTTAGATTGCTGGAAAAATGTCAAATGCTGTTCAGGCCAATCTTTTCCATTAATTATGGATGAAATTGTCATTCCTCCCTAAGAGGAGATCTTAAAGCAAGATGGCAGCAGTTACTTCATTTATATTCATTTCAGTAATCTAGCAAATAGTTTGATGACTTAACTGATGCTTCATCACTCTGATTCCCAGGAATTCTACCTTGTACTATATTGATACCTGGATTATTTTTCATACCAGAGTCTCCTAGATGGTTGGTAAGTTAAAATGCTCCATATTATATGCTAAAGTATTCACTTTTCCCCTTTCATGTTCTCTCATCCACTTTTTCTTCCCATTTTTGGTGGTCATTTGTTCTGCCGCCAGGCAAAAATGGGACTGACAGAAGATTTTGAAACCTCTTTACAAGTATTGCGGGGGTTTGACACAGACATTTCTGCTGAAGTGAATGAAATCAAGGTATGTGGTCGAGCTTCTCTCTTTCTTTGCTTCCTTTTCTCTATTTACTTGCGTAAATTTGTGCATCAGGTCCAGATTTTAGTTAAGGTGGTATATTCCACATACATTAATATATTGTGGACTGAGTCCTGCTACCGGTCCCTAGTATCCATGCAGACTTGTTTCACGTGCATGTTTAAATTCCGTTGAAGTTATCATATGTCATGGATTTACTGTTTGCAGAGGTCAGTAGCATCATCAAGCAAAAGAACAACAATCCGATTTGCTGATTTGAAAAGAAGAAGATTTTGGTACCCTTTGATGGTAGACTGATTTGTTCAAATTCCAGTGGCTTTCTATTGTAATTATTTTTATGTTTGGACCAGCTATGGTGATAAGAACCATATTTGCTGTAGGTAGGAATTGGATTACTCGTGCTTCAGCAACTAAGTGGTATCAATGGAATTTTCTTCTATTCCAGTAAAATATTTGCAAATGCTGGTAAACCAAACTCTTCTTTGACTTGGTTTCACTTATGAGATATGTTAGAGGAGAATATGCTGTTCAACATTTTCCTGTAGTCCTCCTATAGTTTTCAATGTCAACACTGATATTCTTCAGACTCAGTTGAACAAAATGGTTTCTTTTTATCCTTCACAATATATAGTATTACAAAGAGACCATATAACAGTTACTGAAAATTATTTTACAAGGAAAAGATTAGAGGTGGAAATTGATGTGTTTGTTTCCTCTACTTTCCTTTTGTGTAGATGTGTTGTACAATATTTATCCAAGTAATTTCTCTAGGGTTGCTGTAGATAATTTCAGTGTATATGATTTTTGCTGCTTGGATTGTGCTCAAGTGGATGGTCTATGATGACTGATCAAATTTGACAGGGATTTCCTCAAGTGATCTTGCTACATTTGGACTTGGGGCTATTCAAGTAAGATGAAGCGGCATCGATAATGTTATAGTTCTTATTCTCTTGGGCATTAGTTAAGTGGCGAGTGTGTGGGGAGCTGTGGAAGTGTCAGTCATGTCTCGAAAAAAGAAAAATGAAAAAGGGCAGTTAATCAAAAGAAAGATTTATATATGGCCATCTAATTTCAAGTTGGATCTTCTGTAGGTTCTTGTTACTGCTGCTGCTACCTGGTTGATGGACAAAGCTGGACGCAGGCTTCTTCTCATTGTGAGTTTCTTAGTGCATAGTGGCAAATTCAGTGGTGGAATGCAAATTTGATCTGCAGGAAGTAATGGACAAGAACAAAGATCTCAAATTTTAGTCACTTTCGCAGGTGTCTACATCTGGAGTTACTATTAGTTTGTCGCTTGTTGCAGTCGCCTTTTACTTGGAGGTTAGCAGGATAACTTCGACTCATCTGTCAGATAATGATCTGAATGTTTATTCCGTCTGTCATCAATCACCTATATCTCCATTTATCGGTGCTGACTTGTACTTTTTATTTTTTAAATATTCCTTACTCGTTCAAATGTTAACAGAGTGTGGCGTCAAAAGATTCTCATTTATATGGCGTAATGGGGATACTATCACTTATAGGACTTGTGGTATGATTCCCTGTACACTCTGTTTTTGTGTTGTGTTCCTGCGTGTGTCCATCTGCACCCTTTGCTTGTAAAGAGCTCCTTGGTATGAACGTGGAGCCACTTCTTTTCAGGCTGTGGTAATTTTCTTCTCTGTGGGACTTGGAGCTATCCCCTGGATCATAATGTCTGAGGTATACAATTATCTAAGAAGTTTTATTCATAAGGTTTAAGACATGAGTGGAGAGTAGATGGTGTTATCCAACAATGGAACCTCATCAACTTCCGTTTGTTTCTTTCAAGTGCTCAATGTTTTCCTGAATTGCTCATTTTCAGATACTACCGGTCGATATTAAGAGTCTTGCAGGCAGTATAGCAACTTTAGCCAATTGGCTCTCATCCTGGTTGGTCACTATGACAGCAAACTTGCTCTTGAGTTGGAGCAGTACAGGTTCTCTCTCTGTTGTCCACATGTTTACAATTGTATGCTATGCTTTCATCACATGAGTGTGTTGGTTTAGACAAAGACATCTCGAATCTGACTGATGGGACTGTTGTTTTCGTTCAACAGGGACCTTCACTATTTACACCGTGGTGTCTGCTTTTACAGTCGCTTTTGTGTCTGTCTGGGTCCCCGAAACCAAAGGAAGAACTCTGGAAGAAATACAAGTGGCTTTCAGATGAAAAGTTTGCCCAAGTATTCGAGAGCTGCTCTGAATCAATGTTGTCAAGATTGCAGATTTCTTATGCAACTTTGTGGTTTGTTTCTCCAAAAATATGGGGGGTGTGGTGTTGAAACAAAGAGAAAGGAATAGAATTTCATTAGCAATTATTAAACAAACTTCTCTTCGATACATTTTTCAAGTAGTGAAATGCACCAAACAGGACGGTAATTGATGACAGAGTGCAAATAGTACAAGAATGAAAGATGCTGGTTGCATTTGTCAGTTTTGAGCTCCGCCTTCGTGCAGCCAAGCAAGGTTGCATTTGTCAGTTTTGAGCTCCGCCTTCGTGCAGCCAAGCAAGGGACTTCTTCAAAAACCTATTGAAGACGCAGGGTCGTTCCAGGTGAACCAAATGACCTGCCTTCTTTATGCCTTGGAATGTTGCGTTCTCACCTAGTTGCCTGCGGTAACGTCAATCAAAATAAGCTGGTTACTCGCTAGAATGCGATTGCTTGGAGTTAGTTTGCTCTGGTGCAATATACAATATAGAGTCTCAATTTTTTGTTTCAAGTTTCAACCTCCTAATCAACTAATCTTCTGAAATTGTTAACACCTATGACTGAAACGATCAAGAGTGAAACTGTTTTAAGTTGCAAGACATACTCTTTCATGTTCATTGCGTGTTCCAGCTTGAAGATTTGATCATCTTCACCCCATAGTAGATGTATTTTCTGCAAGACAATACAAACCTGCTTCAGTAACAAAAGAAGGAAGAGCAATATACATAAAAATAGATCTACTTTGATGATTCAATCGTTTAAAGTTCAGTAACAAAAGAAATTACTTTGAACGACGTTATTTGTACTCACTAGCAATAACAAAGTAGAAGTTAAAATACTGGCATAACCTGAGAGAACTTAGGGATGGTGGGATCCTTGTTGCTGACCACGAGTCCTTCCAGGAGTTCTTCTCTTTCCTGCCTGTTGGCGAACATCACCTGCAGTTACTCGGTTAGGGCAGGTGAAATTGAGAAAGGTAACTAGTTACTGGTCCTAAACTTCTAATGTATGCAATGTCTAGACATGCAAGTCCGATTTTCAGACAATCCCTGCAACGGCTTTCTAAAATGCAGTCAAGACGGATTCTGAAAAAGACCGGTCCAAATGGGCGTTTGTGTTATGAAAAGTCTGTGTGGTCTCGCCGTCTTGAAGGTGATTAGGTGAAAAGTAGTTGAACAACGAAAATTGCAAATGTTGATGGTCCATGAGGGCCAACGATGACTTTGCAGCAATCGGTTCATTGCGTTCGCTTTCCATTCATCCTTATTAATTCTAAATAGTCAATTATATGTATATAATTTAAATAACAAGTATCACAAAAATTAATGAAATAATAATTTTTCTTTTCTAAATCTAATTATCTAATTCTTGTCGTGTTATAATTAATACCATAAAAATGTAAAACTTAAAAATCTTTCTTCTTGCCAACATATCAGAATTAGAAGCTTAGAAACCAAATTGATTCCTAGTTAAAGAGAAGACCTTTTGACATCAACTAAAGCTTATCCTATCTTGTACGGATGCCTTATGCTTGCACTACATTTGACTTACCGTAAACATTAATGTTTACACATTAATGTTCCAGCTAGACAAGATCACGAAGCTGAACGTGGGAAACAGCTTGGTGGTTACGAATAATTGATAATAATAATAATAATAATTGCAGACAGTAGGGACTGGGGATGACAAGTCAAATTTTTAAATTAAAAATATAAAATAAACTTTTTTTAATTCAGTCCAAGTTTAGACATTATAATTCCGGATTCAATTGAAAACACTTAAATCTAGCTAGATCTAATTGTCAACCCTAGCAATAAGAGGCCTTCTATTGAATTATTAATTTGAATTTATTTTTTCAAAACCTAATTGTATCCTATAATTGCTTGGAAATACAATTTTATTTGAAAACTATAATTGTGTATACTTTTATATTATTCTACATAAAATCAAAATATAGATATTTATTGACCATTCTTTCCAAAATTAAAAGATGTACTTTGTGGGATCATGATAGCTCACTCTACCAGTACCAAAGTTGGTTATATTTTATGAATACATCACCTAAGTTAGATGTACCAATAAATTTAAGATAGTTCTACACTTCTATTCGATATGGGATCTTCTTATAGCTGTTGCAGCTACTTTCTTTATGACAAGGTATATGTCGTTGCAAGTTTTACGGAATCCTTGCGTATTGCATGTAAGATATTGAATCCAACTTCATGAAAATATCGTGTTTGAACACGTGAATGTTCTCTTTTAACTCTTGCAGTACAAAAGCTGATTTTAAGCAGCTAAGGATGGTCCTCTCAAGTTTGTACACAATCACGATGAAAGTATATATATCGAAGCTTCATCATATGGAAAAGGAATGACTTTAGTACAATGAAAACCTACCTCGAGAAAATCTTTGAAAAGCCGATTTGGGAACCAAAGCTTCTTGTAGGCGGCAACAGAGAGTAGAGCTTTAAGGCCTTTGACAGAATTGGGCAGCAAAAGCTCTGAAGAGGAGTTGAACCCTAGTCTGCTTATAGTCTCCTCGCTAATCGAATCTGTCATGGCAATGATCGAGCCAGACACGACCATGCCCTGAACAAAGTCGGGGTACAACTCAGCCATCTTAAAAACCACCATGCCACCATAACTAAACCCCACCACCACACACTGCTCCACTCCAAGTTTCTTTAGACCCTTCATCAAAGTTTCTGCTTGAAAAGTTGGTGACCTGTCAGATTTGTCGGTTACGGAGCCACCGAAGAAGAGAAGGTCAGGAACATAAACAGAGTACTTCTTCGTCAAGGCACCAACTTGAAACTGCCAAGTGACGATACCCTCTCCGGCAAAACCATGGACTAAGACTACCACAGGCTTTTTGGGTTTGGTTAAGACCGCGGTGTCACCTTTTTGGCCTTTCTTGGGTTTCTTGACCGTTTCAACCGGAACCCAGAAGTTCATGACAGTACCCGGCTCGGTCTCGACGGCTTGAGGCTGAATACCTGCCATTTTCATTAGCCCGTTTAACAATGGCCTCTGAGCTGCAACTAGGTTCACCATCTCTATTTGGCTAGCTTGCTGTTTCTAATCAGTTCGCGCAAGCTTGTGAATGAGCGTGAACGCAAAGATCAGGGGTTTTTAAACAGCGAGAAAAAGTTGGTTTGGTGCGGGGTTGTTATTGGCGATGGCCTTCTTATGGCATTGAAAATTTGCAGACAATTTTAAACAACTTCCACACTTGGAAGCTATTGAAATTTTATGATTACTATGGCTTTGACAAATTCCGCATGCATATACTTGAGAGGCCCACACCATTTCAGGAAATAATTCCAATTTTGTATTCTGCGGACTATCTTATTAGTGAAAACTATATTTCATTCAAAGTTTAAGGATTGTAAATTAAAATATTATTATTATATGGTAACATCTACACGGCCATCAATCTAGTAATTTTATAGCGATCATGATTAATCTAGACTAAACGACTCATGTACATGACCTTACATTAGGCAAAATACATATATATTCTCGTCTATAATAACTATAATATAAATCAGTGAATTTATCTGATATATATAATACTAATTTAAAATGCCTTATCAACTTAAGAGTTATTTATCATAAATAAGTCATTATGATTAATCAGTAATGAATTTTAACATAAAACAAGCATACTTGTCTAACACAAAATCTTTCAAAATTCCCAAAAAAAAAACTTTAGATATTATTAACTTTCCAAAGAATTTTTTTTATACACATAAAGAGGTTTAAGGTTTAAAAGGTTGAATTGGTTTTATACCGTCACAAAACTAACCAAAGATTAAATAAAGTTAAATAATTTGAAATATGATTAAAAGAGATTGTTCTTGTTTGACTTTTAATTTAAAAAAAGATTGTTAAACATAAATTAATTGATTTATTTTAATTTATAAGAACTTATTAATTTACAAAAATTAACCGAATAATTAATAAATTGATCAATTTTTAATAACAAGAGTTATTAAAATAAATTAAACTGAAAAGTTTAACAGTTCAAAACTTTTGAACCGTTTAGTTTTTTAATCATCCAATGGCGCCACTCCTAATCCTAAGGGGCAATGCTGTAAATTATTGAAACATACCATATGTTATTGAGTGTATCAAAGGCCATATTTGGCAATCAACGGATTGCATTAACTGTTAGTTGATTCTATCAGCGATTAGCTACGATTAGCTAATAACGAATTAATATCGCTAATTTGACTAGCAGATATATTAACTATCTATTTAAAGATGTTTGATAAAATTAATTGTTTAGTGTTAGCTATTTATATGTAAAATATCTTACGAACGTATGACTTAAAAAAAAGATTTATAAGGACACGAGTATTAGTTGTTTATATCTTAGTATTCTTTAATATTCTCATAAAAATTTAGATAGAGCAAAAGAAGTCAACACAATCATTTTCTCCAATATCTTCCATCGAGTCTTAAGAACACCGAAAGTCCTTTCAATACAATTTCTCAACGATGAATGAGCTGGATTTAAAAATTTTTGAGATCCTCTTGGATTTGCACCATAAAGGACCAACTGAAGAACTTAAGAGATTACTAAAATGCCACTAAAGATAACCTTAAGAATGGGGTCGATCGAATCACACCAAGAGTTTTTCCTCAAATGCAGCACCAACTAACTTAATGTGAAATTGAGTCTATAAAAATGATATCGATTTAATTTATAATTTAAGGAAATATTTTTTATTATTTTAATTTTATTTTTTAAATTTTAAAAATTGAGATTATATTTTTAATATATTAAATTAAATAAAATTATTTTGAAAAATGTTTATATTAATCTCTTAAAATTTAAACTTAGATAAAAATAATTTAAATTTGACTTATTAATTTTAGATTAAATAAGTTAAACACAATATACAAGTGATAATAATATTATATACTAAATATTGATAAAAAAGGAACCTAAATATCGGGTTTATAAGATAACAAATTTAAAAGTATTTATTTTTTTGAAAATTTTAATTTAATGAGTAACTTTTTAAAATTTGTATAAATTAATTCAAATTTATATCTCTATCTTTATCTCTATCTATCTCTATATTTTTTTAGTAATTTTTAATAACTTTTGGATATAATTATCTTTTAATCACTTAATTTTTTAGCCGTTAAAAGAAAACTCTAATATTTTCAAAATCAACTAATAAGTTATTTACTAAATAATTCCAAGATAGTCATAAATACACTGAGTCTTCATTCGAAGGGTATTGTTTTTCCTTAACTAAGATTCTTGTCCTTTGACAAGATCCTAACAATACGCTTGTAAATTAGCTTATTATAAGATGGATTCACCGTAAGGTATCCTTTTTATTATATTGAGTCCAAAAAATAAATAAAATTGTTGCCGAGATCAAAACTTTCTTGCACGAAACCTGGTCATCTCACATTGTCTTTTCCTATATATTTTGTACAACGTTGTTTGATTTGGATCAACTACACCCACCTACTATCCTACTCCTTTCAACGCCATTTGTTCGCCCGAGCTGGTAAAGCTATCTAGCTAATCCGTCTCCTCCCATTATTTTACACTTAAGCTCTACCATATGTCACACATAAATTAAAAAGATATAAGATTAGTACATTAGCCAAGTGTCATTACTCCTGCAGGACTCCATCCGAAGTTTGGATAACTTGTATTGCTTCTTTCCAGGCCTTCTCTGTCAGAACCAATCACTTATCTTTTAGTATGCTAACCAAACATTTTAATATTCTTATCTTTTTTTATTAAATCTTATTTATATATTTTTATAGAATTCACATAAACACAGAGTTAAAAATAACTTGCACGATACAAACCATGGCACTGAGAATATGGCGTCATTTTCAAGTCTTATCATCTATAGACTTTAGGTGAAGCTGGTAATTTGGTCCATCCAAAGGACCAAACCCAAGGACTGGACTTAACATTAGTATGTGATCCGAAACTGGATCAGTACATGCTTAGATATAAGCTTTAAGGAAGTTTGACATAATCAGGTTCGTACTTGTTTGTTTCGTTTGACTCTTTTCAGGCACTCGACCCAAATCCAGGCCTTGTTAAATTATATATATATATAAAATAAAGATTCTGAACTCATAGTATCCCTAGGCCTTAATCAACGATGATCCTGTGGTATTATTAGTGTCAGAGATTCTACTATCACACTGAATAAAAAACTGAAATCGATGTGATGGAACGGGAAAACCAAAGAATCATTATGTCTTAACCATTTGAAAGTTTGGGGGGCTGGATTGGGTTCTTGATTCAATGGTGTTTTTAACACGTTGTGACAACAATTCCTTCATCGGCAAATGTTCAACTCCAAGAACCGAGCACCGAAGTCCGGAGTACAGTGGTAAAACAATTCGAGCCTACTCAAAACATCCCGTAAATTAACCAAAAAAGAAAAGAAAAGAAAAGGTTCAAATCCAATCCTTCATTCACTGTCCTTAAAATAGTATGCTACGAGACAAGTATAACACATGACGAGTACTGTATCTATCTCATCGTTTTAAACAACTATGCGTTCTTCAAAACCTGTTATAGAATCTAGTGGTCACAACATATGTTTACTTCTTAATGAAGAAAAAAACAAAATATCCAGTTCCACGTGGAGAGGACCTGCAGCTTCTGCACACATACAGGTCAATCTGACGGTCAAACGAACACAGCTAAGGCTATGGGACAAAAACCATTTCCATGGTCTGAATCTTTGCAGTCGTATAATTCAGAAACTGATCCTCATCAATCAGTGATATAATTGTATAATCAGTTATTATCCCTTGCTTCTGAAACCCAGGAAAACCATTCCAGAAGTAATAATCTCAGGCTTATCAGATCAAACTTCAGTTCAAATTGTAAAAAAAAAAAAAAGGAACTGGGAAGGGTATGGATTTGCATCGTACATACTTCATTAGACCGACCAACCATCGCTTTCTTTCAGTTGGTATAAAAGTGAAGGAAACCGAAGAAAGTGACCCAACAGGAAAAGTTTCTATAAGAAACCATAAAAAGAAAAGTTAAAGAAACCTTAAAAAAAAAAAAAACCTAACTAAGAACATAGAATTATCCAGTTTTCACTCCATCTATGTAAGACTGGAGATGAGAAAAGAAAGGGAAATGAACCAAACCAAAAAACAAACTGCAAATTAGGAAGAAAAAAAGAATTTGACGACACTGGACAATAACCATCACTGTCACCAGCATCTTCAACATCATCATCGTTTTATACGTTGCGTTCTCTGTATTTATGATCTTGACCGTTCTTGTCTTTTCTGTTTCCTCTTTTTTCCACTTTATTTGAAGTTTATTTTATCTCGTAAAGCCGTGCACAAGGCCTGCCCTGTCTGTAACGTTGAGCCTCCAAGAAAGGAAAGGAATGCCTGTATCAGAATCTCTGTCACTGTCTTCTGCGAACCTAAATTCATTTGCTGGAGAGAAGAATGGCATTTTCTGGGTCTGAACCCATGAATTGTTCTGATAAGCATAGTAAGGATCAATTGCTCCCGATGCTGTTCCATTTGTACTGTTTGCATTTGCAGTTGTTGCTCTTCTCTCTTCCTTCCTGAACCGAATTCCACATGCATTGCAAAGTGACTGCAAGCAGAAGAAACTTAATCACAATTGCACCATGTGCGTATACTAGTTAATCTATTACACACGAGCACAAAACAAATTGAGCAAGAGAAAAGAAAGACCAAGTCACAAGACCTACATATAACATATCATAAAAACATGGAACTTTGTCAGAATAGGTTGCTTAAATATAAGGGACTTGGAACTAACAATACCTTGGGGCCTCTCGGGCCGTTTCTCCAGAGAGGAGTAGAAGTTGTGTCGCAGTTGGCACAGCGGCGAGCGAGTAGGGGATCATTATTGGCGAAGAAGTTGTTGCCTGTACCATTGTTTTCACGACTCGTCTTTTGGGATTGAGAAGTGTAAGGTGCGTGCTTGGTCTGCAATATATCCCAGCAAAGGTTGGACATGCAAGAACTAGGTCGGCGTTCATGTCGGATGCTTTTCTCGTCATCTTCGCTTAGACGTGTCGATGGGGTTCCTAACGAGAGAGTGCAATCAACGGAGGACGGAGAAGAGGATGTGAAAGGGTAAACGTCTGTTTCTTCGAAAGATTTGCGGTACTGGTTCGGCATAGAAAACAGCATGGAGAAGGAGTTGTTTTGGCTATGGACCAGATCACAAGAACACGGGCCCACTATGTTCCCCTGAGAGCTACTGCACCTATGCATCATCGATCGATAACTCAATTTCTTTACTCGGCTTTAGTAAACAATTCGCCTCTAAGCCACAAATGATCAAACGGGTCGGTAACAGAAGATTGCAACGAATAATGAACCAAAGAAGAAACGGGGTTGTTGCAGAGAGTACGAGCCAAATAGTAAGAACCCAGAACGAGTTGCAATAATATAAGAGTTTTAATATAAGAGAATTTAGAGATAAGAGCTGACGGTACAAGATGGAGTGAGAGGGAGTGAAGAGAAGTATTGTCGGGTAGCTTTATAAGCTAATAAAATGGCGAAACACCAGTCAGCACCCTGCAGTACAAGTAGAGAGATGGACATAATACGTATATACTAAAAAGAGAGTTATGAAGATACAGAGACAGAGAGTGACGGGGCCCAAGTTGCGTGCTGCAGAGATTAGAGATAAAGGAAAATACACCTCATATTATACATATACTCTTCACAGAAAGAGAGTTATTCTTAAGTCAAGTCAGCTTAGTCAGAAGTAGTCAGTGAGCGTTAGTGATATTATAGGGAAATATCACACTCTCTTAGGAAAATACATAATAGCAAGAGTTGGGGTGGGGCTGGTCTTTTTTCATCGGTAGTCAAAGGAGGCCACGTGACTAGAGGGAACAGTCTTCCATGGACATGTCTACTCCAATCACGAGGAGTAACCCCCCACCCCACCCCAACCCCCTTTCTTTTTTTTTTTTGAGAAATTAAAAAATTTCATTGTTAATAAAGAATATACGGAGAAGCTTTTAGACTATAAGCCAGCTGAGCATGGCTTACGAGACCAGAAGCGAAGCAAAACAAAATAAAAAGTCGTCATTTGAGCCATTCCCATCTAACAACAAAAACGATAAATTAGAGTAACTCCCCGATTATTGGGGCAAAACTACCTAGATCTTTCGCAGATCCTCGAGGGAATTTCCCAATTCGGTTGGGCAAGACATAGCGATTCTACCGATGGTGAGGAGGTGTCGTTAAGGTGGAAAGGACGACGACAATAGACCAAAGATGGAACATTACCGCAAGGACTATGGTTATCAGGTGACGAAATCTACTCTTATCGTAAATAACACTGAGAGTATAATCTAAGAACCTTCATGTGACTTGTAGGTTTTGAAAGTCAAGATTCCTGCCTTCTGAAGAGGTGGTTGTCGTGCATGGGGGGAGCTCAGGGTTGCATTTTTGAAGGGCGTCTACTACAACTTTCTATCGAAAGGCGGGGATGAGCAGTACTAACCAGGTAAGTCTCCATCTTAAGTATGTCTCAGTAATTGATCTCCCTTGAAGGGAGATCAATTGTTGTAGATCTGAGTTGTAATCTAGTGTCTGCATAGCTTAGTGTGTGAGGTTACGTAGCGCTTTCTAGGAATTAAATCCTCCATATGTAGGTCATTTTCCTGCTACAAGATAGGTGTAACTGGTTAACAATAAATTGCTCTCGAATGCTTGTAGTGATGATCTCTATAAGACAGTTCATTGAAGTGGTTTGATTCTTGAATCTTTTATAGTTCCTCTCTTGCCATAGAGCCTGAACACAGGTAGCCATCGAAAGAAGGGTTATATCCTTGTCACATTTCGACAAGTGCAGATTAGAAATCTCTTGCATTATGTCTAAGAGTCTCCAGGCATTAAGGTCTGGTGCACTGAGGGTTTAGATTGTGAACCAGAGTGTTCTGGAGAAGCCACACTAAAAAAAGAGGTGGTCTCTGGATTCATCCACTTGGTGACAGAAAATACAATGCTTAGGGGAGGTCAGGAAATGTAACCGATCCATTGTGCTCAATCTGTTCCTCATTGCTAGCCATAGCAGAAAGTTCACATTGGGTCTGAGGGTGTTATTCCAAATCAGAGTGTCCCAACTTACCCTATTTTTTGGCCTTACACTAAATTTCCTTACTGCCTTGGGAGTAATCTTCGCAATGGGAATACCCCTCCATAAATAGGTGTCTCTCTCTCTCTGCCTTATGAGAGGAGGAATGTGGAGACAGTTTATCTCAGCCGATGACAGTGTCCACTCACCATTAGATATAATAGCATAGAGTTTAGCATTCTTGGGAATGCGGTCTAATAGAGAATTAACCAAGTTGTTGTGAATTACGAGGCCATTTCCTGACCAGTTATCAAACCAGAATGAAAGTCTGTCACCTTCCCCTATTTGGCAAGTGATATGCTGATAGATTTCATCCCTCATACCTAGAAGTTGGTTAAAGAACCAAGTATAGCTGGACTTAGGGTTGAGAAACCAGAAACTCCTTCCTTTTAATATATAGGTATGCATCCATTTGGCCTATAAATTTTCCTGATCATTTAGTAACCTCCAGATTCTTTTAGACATGAGAATTATGTTCTTAGTAACTATGGATTCAATTCCCAATCCCCTTTCTTCTTTGGGTTGGCATATAGACTGCCAAGCTACCTTGGCCATTCCTATTTCCCCATTCTTTTGCCCCCACAGGAATTGTTTCATCAGCCTTTCTATTGTTTTAGCCAGTCCTTTGGAGAGGAAAATGTATGAGCTCCAGTAGGTGTTCATGGACAGAATAACAGATTTGAGGAGCTGTAGTTTACCTCCATAGGAGAGAGCCTTATTGGACCACAAACCTAATTTTTTATGAATCTTTTCGACCAATGGGAGGCATTCACAAAACCTGAGAAGTTTAGAGGAGATAGTGTTGGGCCCCGATTCTTTTTTTAAGCATGTATGAATTAATTTGAGGTTTTAGTTTGATAATTTGTTTATTTGGGTGGCATAACGTGAGGATGTTTAAGGGCTTATGTTAAGGTTAAGAAATATGAGAAATGAGGAGTTTTGAGTGTTAAGAAATATGAGAA
>JANZLC010000202.1:7455755-7466004 GCA_026413385.1 Erythroxylum gracilipes | reverse complement strand
AATATTGCAACAATTATCAAATAATTAATGAATTACATCTACTATTCTTATTATACTATAGGGGCATTTCCGTCATTGACACTATTTTATGTTCTGTCCTAGGCAACTAAACACATTTTTGTACTCAGGAGGAAGACAATTATCTCTGTTCTGTCCATCGCAACCAAACATCTCACTGTCTTCAATTCTTGTTCTGTTCCATCCCGGCCTGCCCAATCACGTCCCGTCTTTACCTGCTGAAGACGCTAACCAAACGCTGCGTTAGGAAACAAAATCAGAATGTAATCAACCATGCCTCTTGTAGTCAAAACCAGTTCCAAGCTCTTCTTTTACTAAAATATATGTTGAGTCACGAGAAGGCCAAAAGCAAAAGAACCTGCAGTTGTTGGTAATCGTATCCAAAACTACTCATCACCCTACCTCAACAAGTAATTAACTTGTTGTAATAGAAGGAAACCCTAAGCTTTTTGTTGAAATCACCAATTTAGACACTCTGCAATCGTCAAAAGCAACTAATTAATTCATCCCTTCTTCGGTGGATTATCACAAAGAGCCAAAGATGCAAACTCGAGAAAGAAGAAAGATTAAAGACTAATGAAAAACTTAAAACAGATAAATAAAAAAGAAGCGACCCCACATCATGTCCATGACCCAACACTCGTCCTCTGGAATATCGATCCCATCCATGGGATCAAAAGATTCAAACAATACGCAGAGAGAGAATCAGATCGTCTCGAGATTGGAGACAAGTCTGATCAGTTCGACAAACAGTACGACCACCGTTTTCCAAAAGATGCCCATTCCTTGCCTTCCTTTGTAAACCACGAACCACCCAAAAACCATACACACGTACCTCGCCTAATTGATGAAACTGTTTATAGTTTTTAATAATTAATTAATCATGATGTTGTGTGGATCGTTGGATTTGGTGGGACCCCTTGGGTAGTTTTCCTCTTTTCCGAAGTTGGAAGGAACTAAGGAGATCGTATCATGACAATGAGAATAATGGCGAGCAGAGCACTAATCAAGATGCCCCTTGTGCCTGGGTGCATGCATGCATGCATGCGGAGTCCAATGTGTTGTTTTGCTGTTAATTACCTAATATATCAGTGTTAGAGCCTTACAGGAACTGCGCTTTTTTTGAGCACATAAACAAATATTTTATATTCCTCAAAAGCAACAAGATACGACTGGAATGTTTCTCTTGAGTCTTGAGAGTTTTGATTGGGAAGTTCAAATCTTCTTTTCCTTGTGTTGGTTTACAATTCCTTTGACCTCTTTAAGGTCTCAAAGGCGGGTTTCTGTGGGATTAGTCTAGTGATCTTATAGCTGACAGGATCTTCTTTAACACGTAGAAGCTAAAGTAATACTATTTCAGTGGATGTAGGTAGAGAGATGTGAAAAGAAACAGACAAGAACAAAAGAAACACTAGATTGGTCGAAAAGATAGGAAAAGAAGAAGAAAGAAAGAGACCCCTGATAAGCCGGTCTAACAAAAATAAATTCTTGTCAGTATCCATGATATCGAAGGAAGAGCGGTAAACCTCTATTTGTATCGTCTGTGGAGGTCTAGATAGCAACTTACGTAGCCCTGTGACCTATGCAAAAAGATGTCTTCAACTTTTTTTTCATACCTCTGCTACTGTTACATCCCAGATTAAATAACCCAAGATTGCCACAGTTCTTTATCGTTACTAAGTTTGTAGATAGCGAATTAAAGCTTAAACAGGTGCTGATGAAATGTTGGTCTAAAAGAAAAACTGTGGAGTGTGACATAAGCGACCAACGGTCATGATAGATGCCCCAAATTTGGGAGAAGTATCAATGTTTTAGATCTGGTCTGCTTCCCAAGCTCTTTACGTAAAACTATCTTTTTTCTCTTTTCATTTTCTCTCCTCCTTCAACAATTTCCGTCCTTTATTATACTTGGATTCTTTTTAAAACTTTTTTGCAGATGGATGAAGTACGTTTGAAATTCTAAACATCTCATGACAAGACTAAATTATGTTGTCCTTTCTTTGAAAAAAGAAGAAGGAAACAGTGCTTTTTTAGCATCCCATCTCGCTCGGTGAATCACACTCATGTGATCTTGTCTGTGAACAGCTATGATTGGCTTGTTGAGGAATGATTCAAAGATTGTTAAGGAATGGTTATAGGTAAAACTTGGATTTGTTATTCATCGAGTCTTGTGGTCAAATTTTTTATTTTATGGTAGTCCAATATAATGCTAATAATAAGTTTTTATAGACTGAATTTTATGTTTTAGTTGTTGAAGTTATATGCCTATATATATAGGTAATTGATGTTACTGTAATTATAGCAATTAAGTGTTGAAATAAAAGAAAGGGTCACTTGAAGTTCAGTTTAAAATTTGTTTTGCTTTCTCTGTTTATTTCTTTATTTTGTCTTTTTACTGCTCTTTTTTTCGCCAACAAGTTTGATATCAGAGCTTGAGTCATTTGGTTACTTTGGGAAACATGTGAGTGATATATGAGAGTATGGCAGTACCAAGGTTTTCTTCTGCTGCTGGATTTTCTTCTATACAACCACTTCTACCAATTTTCAATGGTAAAAAATACGAGTGATGAAGTATCAAAGTCAAAACACTGCTCAAATCACAAGATTTATGGGATTTAGTGGAATACGGATATATTGATATATTAGAACTTGATGAAGAAACAGAGAAGAAGCTGAGAGAAACTAAGAAGAGGGATGCTAAAGCCTTGTTTATTCTCCAACAAGCAGTTCATGAGACAATTTTTCTACAAATTGCAGTAGCAACTACGGCAAAAGAGGCCTGGACCATTCTACAGAAAGAATTTCAAGGTGATGCATGAGCATGGTCGTAAAATTGCAATCATTAAGACGTGACTTTGAAACTTTAATTATGAAAAATGATGAATCAATAGCTGATTTTTTGTCAAGAGGAATGTCAATAGTAAGCCAAATGCGCTCTTATGGTGAACAAATCTCTAATGAAACAATTGTTGCGAAAGTCTTACGAAGCTTGATGCTAAGGTTTGACCATGTGGTAGCGGCCATAGAGCTAGCAAAAGATTTGTCGATTCTTTCAGTTGATGAATTAATGGAGTCGCTTCAAGCACATGAGTCACGGATCAATTGATCACTTGAAAGGAATGAGGAAAAAGCATTTCAAGTGAAGGAGACAAATGATTATAGAGGTCAAGGAAGAGGAGGATTTCAAGGCTGTGGTCGGGGTTCCAGCAGAGGCAGAGGTAGTAACGAAGGGCAAAGACAGTTCAATGAGCAAGGAAACACAAAAGCTACCATCCAATGCTATCATTGCAAAAGATACGGGCATATGCAAACGGATTGTTGGTACAAAAATCAGACTAACTTTGCACCAGAAAGATGCTCTATTTGTAACAGATTTGGGAATGTACAAGATGATTGTTGGTATAGATCAAAAAATGAAATTTGTAGCAGACACTACTAAGGAGGACAACAAGCCTTTTTATGGCTTATATTGATGCTAGTCACAAGCCAAGCAACTTGTGGTTCATCGACAACGGTTGTTCGAATCATATAACAGTAACCAAATCCTTATTCCAAGAGCTTAATGAAATGAAAAAGACAAAGGTGCAGTTTGGCAATGAAAAAGATATGCAAGTGGAAGGAAAAGGCACGGTGAGAATTGATACTATTAATGGTAAGATAAAACTTCTGCACGATGTTCATTTTGTACCTGATTTAAGCTATAATCTATTGAGTGTTGGGCAATTAATGGCTGGTGGATATTCTTTTTATTTGATGATGATGCTTGTGTCATTAAAAATAAGAAATCAGGTAGAACATTGAATATTAGTATGACCCCAAACAAGATGTTCCCGCTAGATGTTTCTCTCATGGAGAGTTTTTCTCTTGCTGCAAGCGCAAATGACGACTCAAAGCTATGGTATCTAAGGTATGGGCACCTCAATATCAAGGGCTTGAAATTGTTAAGTTATAAAGGTATGGTCCTTGGATTACCTAAAGTTTGGTATATTCATTTATGTGAGGGGTGCATTTACGGGAAACAAACCAAGAAGTCTTTTCCTATTGGACATGCATGGAGAGCTTCTAACTGTTTAGAATTAATTCATGCTGATTTATGTGGACCAATGCAAACCAAGTCCTTGGGTGGGAGTCATTATTTCTTGTTGTTTACTGATGATTATAGGTGTATGAGTTGGGTGTATTTTTTAGAAAACAAGTCGGAAGCTTTTGCGAAGTTCCAACAATTTAAAGCTATAGTGGAAAAACAAAGTGACTATCATATCAAAGTTCTTCGCACAAATATAGGTGGAGAATTTGTATCCAAAGAATTTAATCAATTTTATGAACAGAAGGGAGCAACAAAGATATTATGTGACAATAAAGCAACCATCTCCATAGCGAAGAATCCAAAATTTCATGGCAGAACGAAACATATTGAAATTTGTTTTCATTTCATTTGTGATCTGGTAGCAAAGGAAGAAATCTCATTGGAATATTGCAGCACACAAGAGCAGCTAGCTGATGTTCTAACAAAGATTTTGTCAAGAGAAAGGTTATGCTATTTTAGAGCTTTGTTGGTGTGTGTGACTTTGAATCAAGGGGGAGTGTTAAGGAATGATTCAAAGGTTGTTAAGGAATGGTTCTAGGTGAAACTTGGATCTGTTATTGACCGAGTCTTGTGGTCAAATTCCTTATTTTATGGTAGTCAAATATAATGCTAATAATTAATTTTTATAGACCGATATTTATGTTTCAG
Source organism: Erythroxylum gracilipes (assembly GCA_026413385.1). Taxonomy (NCBI): domain Eukaryota; kingdom Viridiplantae; phylum Streptophyta; class Magnoliopsida; order Malpighiales; family Erythroxylaceae; genus Erythroxylum; species Erythroxylum gracilipes. Next base: position 7,461,251 of record JANZLC010000202.1, on the reverse strand, counting down.
TTGTTGAAGTTATATGCCTATATATATAGGTAATTGATGTTGCTGTAAATATAGCAATTAAGTGTTGAAATAAAGGAAAGGGTCGCTTAAAGTTTAGTTTAAAATTTTCTCTGCTTTCTCTGTTTATTTCTTCTATTTTGTCTCTGTACTGCTCTTTTTTTCACCAACATGGCTGTCCTAACAAATCCTTCACACAAACTACTAAAATCAAGCTTTCTATATAGTCGTCTTTATCTAGTTTATGCCTTTAGCATATCAGATTGATATGTAACTTAAGCAATGATCTCTTGAATCAAATGCTATATTAATGAGACCACCCCAAGTATTTTGTAGGTGTTTGCTGTAAACTTAAATACTATTAGAAGTAATATTTGAAAACCACAAGAAAATTAGTAATTAGCGATAGAAAATTACCGACGGAAACGAAATCATAGCAAATTATCCACAGAGAAAATTTTCATTTTGCGACGGACAAAATATCTGTCGGTAAATGTGGAGAGAAATTATCCCAACAAATTTTTTGACGGAATATAACGACGGATAAAAGATTCCCGTTAGCAAAATAGGCGGGAATGCTTACTGAAATAATTAAGCGTTAGGATTTACCGATGAAAATATATTCCATCGGTAAATTCCGTTAGTAAATTTGAAAGATAAACGTCATCGTTTGCTTCAGCTTCAATGTTTTTTAATAAAACAAAAACTACGACGATGACAAAGAGAAAAGGCAAATGCGATGGAGGACTCTCTGTCCCTACCGAAGCCCCATCATCCTCGTCGTCCCACCGTCCTCATCTTTGTCGCTACCGAAGCCCCCCTCCTCTGTCTCTCTGCCCCTCCTCCTCTGTCGCATTTGCATCAAGGCCTTAAAGGGTGTAGCATCTGCTTCAGAGACACTGATAGCTAAGTACGGTCTATAGCTCTTCTTTACAACACTTTGGTTTTGTTGTGTTATAAACAACTCTTTATTGTGATTTATAGTACCTGTGAAACCAATGGATCGAATATTATCATAACTTGCCTGAATGTAATGAGCAAGATTTCATTTTCTAGTTTTTTGTTTTTTTTTTCCTTAGGGGGTTACAATTTTCTTGATTTTGAGAAAACAAAGATAACTGTTTGATGATTTTTTGATAGTGTCATCCCACCATCTGAGATGCTTAAATTTGCATTTAGTGTCGTGAGATAATATTGATGATCTTGTAATCTTTTGCACTTTGAAATTCATCAAGGAAATCTTTTACTTTGAAATGTAGTACATTTACTCCACTGTGATTGCTTTAGAGCATTTTAAATGTTAAAAAAAACATATACAACATTTCAAGAAAGATTAAATATTTTTGATAATGAATTAATACATGATATTTTTGCATGAATAAAAATTGAATATGTAATAAATGGAATTAAAAAATAACATTGAAGCTAATCTACTTAGGATCATATAACGAACATTTTTCATTTGTGTGAACAAAAAAAAATAGTATTTTAAAATTATACCAAAATTGTACTTTGATTATAGTGTGGTGTTATTTGTTGTATAGAGTTATGTTTTTTTTACTATGTTGTGACTGTATAATTTATACTTAGTTGTGGTATTGAAATATTAAAGTAAAGATAGAATTTATTTGTATAGTGCGATTGTATTTTAATATAGAGTTATGATATAATTTGTGTGGTCATGGTATTCTCTAGATATTATGTTGGTACTATTTATACTTAATTATGGTATAAACATATTAAAATAAAGTTGATACTTATTTGTATAGTGTAATGATATCTTTTATATGGAATTACTGTATAGTTTTTATGGTGTCGTGTTAGTCTTTATATGTTGTGATGATATTCTTAGTACTCTATTATGTTATTGACACACTAAAGTAATAGTGATACTCATTTCACTATAAGAAAATTACAAATTACCGACAAAACATTATCGACGGAAACAAGACCGTAGTAAATTAGTGACGGAAATTGATTTTTCAACGGTAATATTGTCGAATTTTTTTTATTTTGCAACGGACAAGATATCCATTGGTAAAAGTGGAGGGAAATTGTTTCTGCAATTTTGTTAACAAAATATAGCGATGGAAGATCGATGTTCGTTAATAAAATAGGTGGCAATAGTTGGCGGCAAATATAAGCATCGAGGTTTGCCAATGGAAGCTACGTTGGTCGGTAAATTTGACGTTTTAAGTAAAAGAAAAATAACATCGTTTGGTTTAGCACCAAATGACGTCATTTTTGTTTAACCCTAAACATATTAGTTATCATTAATAGGAATTAATCTGTTATTATTAATACATAATTGTAAATAGTTATATCTTCGTTCATAATAATCTTTTTCTATTTTATATTTAGAGACTAAGTTTTCTAAATGCATAAATCTTGTTAATAATTGATTACAAATAATACATTTATTCATTAAGAAATATTGTAACATAAACTGACAAATATAATTATTCATTTATGAGTTTTATAATGTTCTTGAAATTGTTTATAAAGTTTTTTTTATTTCCTCTCTCTTGATTATATTGTTTTGTGTTATTAGTTATAAATTATTGGAATTTGTTAACTCTTTCAGAGGCATTAACATATTCTAGATAGTTATAAGTATCAGTAAACGCTTTAATATATTTTTGACTAAATTTAATTTTTCGTTCAGTATGTATTATCAATAAATGAATGTGTCTACAGGTGGCACAAACAGGCATTATATAAAAGACCAAAATATAATACTAGAAAATATATTAGATTGAATTAACTAAAATATATATTGAATTGAATATATAATAATAATGATGAAAAGATAAAAGCACAATTAAACATACATGTTTTGCTCCTTTTCTCTTAAACGCCAATCCTTAAGGCTAAAGCGATATTGTAAGAGTTTGGACATGGATATTATAACTTAGTGTTTGTTTTTTCAGACTGAGCTAAGCTAGAAGGTTACATTATATAGAAAAGGATATTGGGTAGTGTCCAAAATATGAAAAGCAAAAGTAAACACTATAGGTAAAAGAATAGGAAAAGTAGATTATGGAGAATCTGCTTTTGACTATTCAAGTGGCCGATAGTTGGCCTACATAATTTGCATAATTGAAAATAATGGCCGACAGATGACCTACATAATTGAAAAACTTTTTACGTAATTGAAGTTTTTATTCTTCGATAATGACATCCCCTGATGAGTTGTCATCTTTTTCCTTTGCTTATTGTGATGCTGAAGGGCAATTTTGACATTGATGTTGTGAATAGTGATGCACTTGTTGACAAAGGGCTTGCTTCCATTGTTTTGATATAATGTTTTTTCGATTAATTAAAATTTTAATTAGATGATGTGTAATATCTTGACCAATTTTTAGATTTAATTCTGATTTTGCTATTTGTTTTTGTTTTTCATTTGATAGTAATGTATTAATATGGAAAATTCTAGTAGATTTAGTTAATTCTAAGGTATCTACATCTAAAATATTATTAAAATATGTTGATGACATCAGCATATCAAACACCCCTTTCTATTGAATCATTCCAGATAATACAACAATTTGAAGCATCTTTTCCAACATTATCTGGAGTATTCAATGAAATATTAGAATTATGAAATTCTATACCTAAATATTATATATTTTGTTGTGCTAGTTTAGTTTTCTTTTAGCTTAAAATTAGTCCTTTATGTTGGCATCTAGTGAGAATAGTTTTTACTTTTTTTAAAATGATCTTCCTTATCTTTATTGGAAAATAATTTTATGTTATTTAAAAATTAATATCTATTTAATATATGTTTTATTATTTATTTTTTAAAAAATTACAATTTTCTTTACTAACATGTATAAGGCTTGATCACACCTTATGAATGTTAGTATTCTAGACTTTTATGGGTTCCATTCCAGAAAGCTAAATCTCATAAGGTGTAATATTTAGTATTATGGAATTTTGAGTCTTTGATCTTGACAACTGAAATATATGAGACGTGATCTCACCTTATAAATTTTAATATTCTAGAATTTGAAGACCCAATTCCCTTTTAAACTAATAAATCAACTTCTCAAAAAACAAGGTAATGAAAACTATGTAACCCAATTCCCCTTTAAGCTAATAAATCAACTTCTGAAATAACAAGGTAATGAAAACTATGTATAACTAAAATAGAACTAATAAAAACTATCATAATTTGAGTTGCCTACCAAAAAGTGAAATTATTTAACGTCACTATACTCGACAAGGCTTTTTGTTCTCAAACTTTTACGTATTAGGGAAGTACCAAATTAATATCCACCACACTTAAGCTGTTATCTCCTTATAAAATAGTTTCAATTTAATTTTGTTTTGTATCAAATTCTCGTAAACATCCAACCTTAGTTCCTTTAGCTTTAACAATTGCAATTTCCTTGCCTTCCTAGCTTTTTTCAAATTCATGTCACAATGTTGCACCACCCAATAAGCTTTATATTCAATCTCCACAGGTAAATGACAAGCTTTTTCAAAAATTAATTAATAAGGAGACATACCTACCGATGTTTTGTAAGATGTATGGTAAGCCCAAAGAGCGTTATCTAAATGTAAACTCCAATCCTTTCGACCAGGATTTACATTCTTTTCCAAATTATATTTCACTTATCTATTTGATATCCCAACTTGTTCACTAGTTGGTGGATGGTATGTGATATCTATTAGATGATGCACTCAATACTTTTTAAACAAAGTTGCCACTGCTCTGCTACAAAAATGGCTTCTTTAATAATTAATAATGGCTCTTGAAACTTTAAATAACAATTGTATAATCATCAGATTTGGTGAATTTTACTATCACTCATTTCAAAACATAATCAACAGCCAAAAATATATAAGAAAAACCACGAGATGAAGGAAAAGGGGGCCATAAAATCAATGTCCCATACATCAAATATCTCAATTATAAGAAATATGGTTTTAAGGCATTTCATTTCTATGAGATAATGTACCTATCTTTTGGCATATGTCATAAATTTTACAAAACATATAAGCATCTCTAAACAAAGTCTCTCAATACAAACCACTATTTAAAACTTTTCTAGTAGTTTGTTTGGGACCAAAGTGATCACTACATGCATAATTATGACAAAAAGCTAAGGCAGAACAACGTTCATCCTCTGGTGCATAATGCCTAATAATTTGATCAGAGTAGAGCTTCTACAATTATGGTTCATCCTAAACATAATATTTTGCCTAATTATTTATCATTTCCTTCCTAAATTTACTAAGGTAATTAGGTAAAGTTCTAGTAACTAATTAATTAACAAAAACTGTGTACCATAAAACCATACATTTCATTTGGAACAATTTGTTGGACCCCGAACTTTCCTTGAAATTTTGAAGTATCAAGTGACAAGAAATGAGGAAATTAGAATAAATAAAGAAAAAGAAATTTTGAATGTGAATTGTTAGATGAGATTAAGATAGGCGAAAAATGCTTTTGTTATTGAGGTTTATGTTAAGGTATGGCCTAAAATGGCGTTT
>JANZLC010000202.1:7433605-7445959 GCA_026413385.1 Erythroxylum gracilipes | reverse complement strand
TCCTTTTTGTTTTTCCTTTTCTCATAGGAAGCCTCCAAAGCATCATCTCCTTCTAAACCAGCCACCCGACTAACATGTCTTTTTCATTTTACATTATCAAGGACATTTTAGGTAAATAAATCATCATAATAACAAGTGGAAGAAAAAGGTGAAAAGAGTGTTACTTGGTGATGGATTGGGTGTTTAAGCGAGATACAAAGGCAGCGTAATCAAGATTTTGGCGGACAAACTCCAAGTCCTCGTCTGACACCTCTATTTCATCCTCTGATATTTCTGCTGGTAATGCCGGTGGTAATATTACCTTTTGCTTCTTATTCTTCTTCACCATCTAGGCTCGTTATTTTTGCTCAACCCTCTATTGGAAGAAAAAGAATAACTAATTGATGTTTATTTACCAGACCACATAACAATAGTTTTGACAGCAGAAAGCAAATTTAGTATTTTAAAGGATTAAAATTTACAACTAATTTTATAAAGAGCAGCACAGACACAAAATTAAACAGACAACAAACATCTATCTCAAGATGAATCAAACACAACATATACGAATAACTTGAAACCCCAAACCTATGAACATCGTGAGCTCCTTTCTAAACAGTAGAAACATGATGTCCCTTTCTAAAAAGAAAAAGTCATCACGTTTCTACTGTTTCCTATCTTATGTATTAAAAACAAACAAGAAATTACGTAACACCAAAATAATCGATATAAAGAGACCAAAGAAGTGTAAAGGAAAAACCAAAAGATTCATCATTTAAGGCAGAAAAAGAGATAAAGGGCAGACAAGATCAGCGAAAAACAGATGAAGCACCTGTGTGTAGATACCTGGATTACACAGCAAGTTAGCCCAGTCGATTCTCGCTCCTGTACAACAAATCAAATCTCTCAAAAATCGCTCAAACCCACATTTCTGTTTGCAAAAGAACATACATTTCTCAATCTCTAAATGAACACCTCCGTTCTTCTATGTTTTCAAGTGTATCGCACCATGCACGTTGGGCGGGTGCTAGTGTTAGCCGCTCGATGAGAGAAGAAGGAGGGAGTAAAATAAACGCAAACACATGTACATTAATCGGATGAGAAGATAAGGAAAAATGCCTCACCGGACCGATCGTCGACTGAAATGAAGGAAACACACCTTAGAAATCCGCCGGTGAGTTGCTCGGAGAATCACAACTAGAACAAAGAACGGACAGTGACTGAGAAAAGCGTGGGAGTGGAGATGAGACCAGAAAGTGGGGAGAAAGAAACGAGAGCGAGCGTGACGAGGGAGAGAGAGCCACTGGACGTGAGTGAGAGTTTCTGGTTGAGGGATTATGAGAGACGATTGTTCTGTTGGGAGGAGAGGGAAGAACTTGCCCAGATGTGAGCGAGATGCGTTATCTGATTAGCCTCGGACTGGGATCACAAGCTTTCGGCTCAGCCTAAAATTAACTTATGGTACAAGTCTGAAGTCTGGGCTACTATGCTGTCGGCCCTACATGTCATTAGCTAACTATAGTACTATACACGGTGGAGACTTGTATACGACCGTCAGTTTAATGCAGCACCATGTCGCATTTCCCCCTGATGCCATGGGGAAGATCACTTATATTGCACCTCCAGGCCAATATTCATTGAAGGATACTGTGTTGGATATACGTACGTGGGATTACGAAAGCCCAAGGCCTTGATCACAGCAATCGGAATAGTAGATTAGCATAGTCACCGCTCAAGGATTAACACGCACAATATCGAAAAATGGTGACCAACTTTGCTGCATATTAAGTATAAACAGAACTTTGGAACATATCATGTATATTTATTTTACTATTTTCTTAATAACTTTGTTGCTAAACTTACATTGTATAATAATGAAGTTTTTTTTTTAATTACCTGCGTCACTATTATTTTTTCATATTTATATATGGGTTTATTGAAAACATCCTTTTTATTATGTAAGAGTACTATCAAACCCCCTCAAATTCCGCTTCAATGTGAAATTTCAGGATATAATAATGATAATGACGACGACACAGTATCAAACGTCATTCTATTCATATCAATTGTATACGTACAGCCAGTGACGGATCCAGGGGGGCTAGCAGGGGCTATAGCCCCCCCAAGACTAAAAAAAACTAAAAAATTCCTTTGTTAATTAAAACCCAGCCCCCCCTAAAAAAATATATATATATCCTTACCTAAAAAATTTTGTCCTAACCCCCAAGACTAAAATCCTGGATCCGTCACTGCGAACAGCCTACTAGGTTATTAGAGGTCACAAACAAGACAATATTGCAAGGCCTGAAAGCAGAAGCCACTTGGGATAAAGAGATATACTACATGCTATGAGCATATCGAAAGGCATTTAGAGTTTTTGTGCACATTAGAGTTTTTCGGTTAATAATTTGCAATAACACACTAAATAAATGAAACTAGTCTTGACAAAATCAAAGAGTCTTTTCTTCTTTTGCATCATATACTCAGAATTGTGATCGGAGAATATAGTCCCCTCAATGATCCATGGGTTTACATCTTCCCCCAAGATCAGCTGAACAAATAGAAAGACATTGACAAAACCTTACAGTGTTCTTCAAAGTGAACAAACCGATAAAATCAAGAAATTCTTGTATAGCCCTCATTTTCCATTTTTTAGGTGCTTGTAATTCTTTGTTGATGTGGTTGCTATAGGACTTCTGCCATGAGTTTTTCAGTAAGAGGTTTTGAAAGTCCCATCACAGTGTCAGTATCTCCTATCTGCAGATATATCAAAATTAAAGAGTCATTATGCAACTGTCACACTTAAACTTATTGGTTTCTTCATTAAGCTTTCTTTATATATAAAAAAGAAAAGACTACGAAAAATGAAGAAGAAGACCCCAAGAAAGGGATATTCTTTTCCAGGTACAGAGGCAGTGTTTGAGAGAGAAATTACCACTGCTTCAACAAAGGGAAAAGTGAGTGGATGTTCCAACATGAGGCCCCCAGCAACATTAAGTGTAATTCCTTCCTCAATCTAGGTACCATACCAGCAAAACAAGTTACAAGAAGTATCTAGGGCAGGACAATGACAATGCTAGTTACAGAAATTTACCAGGTTATCAATGACTTCATCTGGTATATCATGGAAATAAACCTGGAACATTAGTCCATGATTAATGTTTCCAGCCTATAAATATAAAGCTTATGAATGTTGCATTTACTGAAGGGTCTACAAGTCATTCAGCTTCTCAAAAGAAGGTGTACCTGACACTAAACTAAACTTGAATTCCAAGTATACAGACAAACATCAGATACATGAGATTGGTCAATGTCTTTTTTATGGGACAGCATCTAAACGTTTGAATTATCTGGTCTGTTTCACTATAGAACCAAGTAAGGACATTAAGGGCTTGATTCAACAGGTTCAAGCCCAGTGATGAAATGTAATTAACTAAAGAGTTCAATGTCGCAGCCAGCTTTTCTTTCATGAATGGTGATTTTCATACAATTACCACCTAGTAGCATCGGGCTAAATGTTAGTCCAAAACTAGCAGTACCTCTGCTCTCTCCCATTCCCCTTTCTTTGTTCCTGTAGCAAGGTTGGTCACGAAAACAGACCCTACAACTGCTCCATGACTCCCAGAATAGTCTGCAACAAACAATTATATGAGCTACGAGTAACTTGAATATTTTAGAAAGTAGAGAAGGCCATTAAATCCGTTAGCAAAACCTTTGATAAACTTCCGGGCTTCTTCTTTGCTGCTAGGTTTTTCTCTCACCACTCCTTTATACACCACCACCTGAAAATTCAGGAAATTAGCCGTAAAATACAACCTCAGGGCTGTTTGAGCAGATACATAGATAGGTATATAGAGTCATGGATTTCCTTAACTGTATTTAAATAGTGAGTCATAATCATTATGGAAAGTAAAATACATGAAGTTGCCAGTGCTTCACCGGTTTTAAAGATATGTTCTTGATGTAAAAAGGTTAAATTTAAAATGAGAAGCTATCGACGGGAATAAGATAAAAGGAGACAAACGATACTGTGTCTGCAGTAACCAACAATGTTGGGCACGAATCCTCTGCCAATTGCGGCCCAGCTTGAAGCCTCTCTATGATGGCATCTGCCTAGGAGGAAAACACATCAAAGTAAAAACAATCACAACCCACAAATGATGTTTCACCACACATTCTTCCATAATAATCTCGGATACAAAAGCAAAAGACATTCTTTTTTTTTTTCTTGCAACACTACTCCAAGTAGGTACACACACAAGCGAGCATTGCCCCACCAAAAGAACAAAAATTTCTCTAAAGAAGAGCACATCAAGTCGACATCTCAAGTCAAACAGAAGACAGCTTGTTTGTGGCCACTTGATTTTGAAAAGCTTTAGAACATGAGACTTGAATCAAAACTACTAATATTTCAAACTTTATGAGAAAGAGTTGGGCATTAAGGAAATCAAACCTTTGCCTCAGCTAGAGCCATAACTAATTCCTCTGGTGTATCTTTCCTTATACTTTTTTCGTCTATATCTGCAGTCTAAACAGAAAACATAATCAAGAGAAACTTTTCTCTTCCTACCCTCAAAAGGTGACAAACAGTTGAGGGACAAAAGAAAGGACCAAATTAACGGCTAAGGAATATATGCTGCTGAATAACAAAATACCAGAATTGAGAACTCATATCCCATTTCTGACAGAATTCTCCGGCGTGCCATGGACGATGAACCCAAAATTATCTGCACCAAAACGTCAAGTGCGTGCAAACCATCAAGAAAATGTTTGAAATCCCACAACATTATCTAAAACTACTTATGAAAAACGATCCGACACATCACATAAAAAGGTTGTTCCCTGGAAACCCATGGAACTTATACAAGAACCCAACCAGCGTAAATAAATTCATTAGATAACAAAGCCAAAAGATGGAGTAAGAACAACATATGCTGCTGTAGAGTGCACTAACGAACCTTAAAGGAGGATTTGCTTATGGCCATGTCTCTTCCTCCTCCAAGCTTCGACAAAAGGATCGTGTGATGGCCGGTGAACGGTGTTCCTTACACCAAATATCCACAGTTGCTTGGTTCTAAGGCTCGTCTGTACGAATCCTACTTCTAATAGAATGCTCCAATAGGCAACAGACACGCAGAGAATGCAACATAGCAAATTCACCAACTTTCTTCATTGATACACACGTCGGCTTTTTCAAGTTGGACCCTGTCAACAAACCAGATACGGCCCAAAAGCTAAAATTCTTATTACTTGTTAGTCCCAAGTGTCGCCTGCAAGTTGGAGTTATGAGATTATGATTAGATTGGTTGGTTGAAAGTGATAGTTAAACATCTGGGTGTGGAGTACGTGTTTAGCTAGTCAGTATCTTATGAAGAAAACAAGGTTGTGGCGATATCTCTAGATTCCAAACGATTTTACATGGTTTTTAATTAGATCATAGTGGATTTCGATCTAACGCTTTAGGTGTATGACAACAACTTGTATCACTCCAAGGATATCAGGCATTAAATGTAATGCTTTCAATTTGTGACTAAGGATAGCCGTGAATTTTTAACCTGGTTAATATTACTATCCGACTCGAAAAATAGATATTAAGATTAAAAAATAAATTTTAAATAGATTTAAATATGGATTTAAATATGGGCCTAGTGATAATAGCTCTAAAATTTCTGCTTTACTCCTAAGTACCTTTTTAATCATATTTTATTTTCTTATAGGATGATAATAATGCAAATGATATGAAGATGGTTTTTTGAATGTTGTGGAGTTTACGTAAAGACAATTTGAAGCTTTGGATATTTCTGTCTTTGTTCCAGTTCTTGATTGTGAAAAATATATATTGTCTTTGCACTAGACATTATGATTTTTATTATTCCAATTTTATAATTATTTAAGACATACAAATCAAAATCTTGACTTATTATTATTAAAGTAATTTTGATTTGGAGCGTTCGCAAAAATCTACTCTTTATATTTTATATTTAAAAGTTATATTTTTATGTGCTATACAACCCGATGGATATCCAAAAATCCGAACAATCTAATGAATTTGGATGTAGGTAGTAAATTGTAAAAACCGATGGATTTTAAATAGATGATAGATTGAGTCATAAAAAAATAGATATGGATATGAGTAGAGTAATATCCGATCCGAACCTTACCTATTGTCATGCCTATTTGTGAACTTCAAAAATATCAGGTATACATGTTTTCATGAAATGACATGTTTTTTTTTCATTTACTTGCTATTTATTTTCTAGTGTGTAAGTCAAAATGTGTTATATGATATTTGGTTCTTTAATTTTGCAAAATACTAATGCCTGTGAATGGCATGAGATCTAAATAATGCTACAATTTTTTCCTTTTGGAAGATTACTGTAAAACATTGGATTTGATGCTACATTTTTTGTTTGCCCCGGTCTGATACTATCCCTAGAAAATGTGATTATGGTGTCTAAAACATAAAACATTTAGACTCTTATAATATTCTTTCATTAACATTCTTTCATCTTCTTTTCAGGTTAGTTTTTTTCTTTGGTGGCAGGTATTCGTGATTTACTTCAACGAGAGTGGACTATTCACATTAAGCATACGCCTCGTGAAAGGAACCAGTGTGCGGATCACTTGGCTTACCTGGCTTCGATCGTCTCGACGGGAATGCATATTCTTCAGGAACCCCCCTGGAACCTTTTGGATGTTCTCCACCGCGACATGCAGGGAACCCTCTACTTTCGATCCCCTTGTCGGGATTTCGGCACTATGAGCTAGCCTCTTTGTCTTTCTTTCCTTTGTAACAAAAAAAAAAATTATATAACAATCAGTGCTTAAATAACTTATCAATTACTTTAGAAATTTTAATATAATATAATTTTATAATCTAAAATAATAGTGGTAAATTTTAAAATAAAATAAATTATAAGTAATGTCTACTTTTAGATATGTCTAAACTTAAAATCTTCTTCAGACTATATATTTTCCCAAGTGGCTCCGAAATGATGTATGTTACGGTTTTCAGTCATTTGATATAGTCAGTTGTTGATAAAGAAAACAATCAGGTATTACGTTGGATAGTTCTTTTTTTTTGCCTTGTTGTTTACCCTCAAAACATCTATCTCTGACTGAAATGTATGCATATGCGGATATTTAGAAGACGGAATATCAGAAAGCCCTCTGTACACCATAGAAATGCTTCTAGGACTAAAAGGAGTTATCAAGGCAACACAGAAATGATATTTCTTAGTGTATTTGGTCATTACATGGAACGTGTTAAGATATTTGTTAAGATATTTTATTAATTATTTTAGGCATTGTTTGTATTTAGATACAGTTGGATATATTTAGAATATTATTATAATAATAAATTTACTTTGTGTGAGATTTTTGATGATAAGATAGTGTCTTTTGTTTCTTTGTTTCTCTGCATAACGTGAATAATTTGGACTGATGCATTATCATTTTTGTGAGGAAAAAACGAGTAGAATATTTGTGAAATGTGCACCTGCATTTTTGTAATGTTTTGGTCGTGAAACATTTATCCAATTGATGACTTCTTGAAGCTGTTATGTTTAGACTGTTCACTTATTATTCCCAAAGGTTCACACCAGATGTTTTATAACTTCCCTCACGTTTAGTTGATAAAGCTGCATATTTATGTAAGTGTTTTTATCTCAAGTGTTTCCTTATTTATGTTACTTTTAATTCAATCACTTGAGTTTTTATTCTCATCTTTATTGTTGATCATTGTTGCAAAAATCCTCTATTGAGATTAGTATGAGGTATTCGTACTATTGGGAGTGAAATACTTTCATAGGGTGTGAGTACAAGTGAATAGTATCAAGGGGTGAGTCTGTCAGCTTAGTAAAGCCTTAGGTAAAATTATTGTATCACAGTAAAAGTTGATTAAGTTGGGTGAGGACCTCTCAGACGTAGTTCCGGTGTGTCAAATTAGGTTACCAAATTTCAGTTGTCGATTTATTAGTTACATGTTTAATTTTTTCTGCATTTTAAATCTGGAAAATTAATAGTTGTTAATACAATTGTTTTGTGTTGAGCAACTGACAGAAACAATTCAAAGCAATTGCGGTAAAACAGGATTTTTGCAAAACTACATCCTTTGGGAATTTCAATTAATATGAGAGCCTGGTTCTCCTAATCAACACTTGGTGTGTCAAGTTGGTGTAGATCCGTGTTTCACAATCATGATTATTAGAGAAAGTGCATCAATCACTAGGCCTCCTTTACTAGATGGTTCTAATTACCTTGCTTGGAAATTAAAGATGAAAGTATTTATTCAAGCTCAAGGAACCATAGCATGGACATCGGTTTTGAATGGCTAGACACATCTAATGACGATTGATGAAAAGGATGAAGCAATACTTAAAGATCCATCTAAATGGATAAGAGCTGAAGAAGACTGAGTACTTGGTAATTCTCAAGCAATGCACCCTATCTGGGAGTGAAAACGAATATAAAAGTGAGTATAACAGAGAAGAATAAATTGTAAGTAATCATGGTGCATTGGTTACTTTAAACAACAAAAGTCAGTCTAGTTGCTTTCTTAGTAGCAACTAGTAAAGAAATTGAAGTCGAAAATATAGTTGTTCCTTATCTAAACTCAAATTTAGATTGTGACAGCAATGATAGCAACTTCTAATTTAAAAAGGAAAGCACCTGCAAGGTCTATGAATTAATGAATGCCAAATGAGTGAAAACAGGTAAGCAAAATGAGAACCTAAAGAAGGAGAATTCAACCATGAAGGATGTCTTTCAAGATCTATAGAGGAAGTTGTTGTCAACAATAGATGAACTTAATGAAACAAAGCCAAAGTTGGTCAATACGAAAAATGAATAAGAATGTTAAATGGTGGTACCGAAAAGCTAGAACAATTGCTAAAAATTGGTAAAAGCAAGCGGAACTTTCAAGGTGTTGGTTATAAAGGTGAATGTTCTCAAGTGGATAAAGAGCAAAATGGTGAAGTTAGATTTGTAAAAGAAGCAAGATCAAGTAACTAAGAAGAAATATAAAAATGAAGCAAAAAGTTTGTTCCTACATGTTACTTTTGTGGTGTAAAGGGTCACATAAGGTCAAATTGTTACAAGCTACTGCAAATGTTATTCCATAATGCTCAAAACAAAAAATTTAGATGTTCTTGGAAGAACCTTCAGTAGGAGAAGCCACCAAAGGAGATTTGGGTTAGAAAGAACCAACAGCAGGCACTTATGACTCTTAAATCAATGCGTGGCGCTTCTTAAAATAGATAGTATTTTGACAGTGGATGTTCATGACATATGAAAGGTGAAAAAAACTACTCGATGGATTATCAAAGTTGTATAGATGGTGACGTTACTTCTAGTGATGGAAAGAAAGCTACGGTTATTGGGAGAGGAACTTTTGCATAGATGGACTGCTACACTTTAAAAATGTGCTTCACGTGGATAGTTTAAAAGCTAACTTGGTAAGTATTAGTCAACTTTGTAATGATAGATTGTTAGTTAAATTTACCAGTGATGAATGCAGGTTGTTAACTGAACAAGGAGAATGTTTAGTGAGTGGTAGAAGATTGGCAGATAATTGCTACATATTGCAGGCTATTACTTCTTGCAATTCAGCGGCATATGATAATATGACTCTATAACACTAAATGATTGATAAGGTGGTGGAAGAAAACCTTTAAAATCAGCCTCACACATCAAAACAGGACACAAGGGAGTTAATACTAGAAACTGTCTAGATCTATAATTAATTGTTACTAGAAAAGAAACCAACTAGATAGAGGACCAGTTGGTTGCTTCTGAGGAAGAAACCAACCAGACATTTGATGACATAAATAATGTAACGTAGAATAAGGCCAGATTTGAATTTCTTTGAGGGGCACTAAGACTATGTTCTTTACATTGTTGAAGTATATTGACGTTGTTTATTTAAGAAAAAGGAGTTAACGTCAAGACTTTTTGATTTATGAATTTTCTAAGGTTCTGTTAATTGGTGTGTGTTTGGCTTTTCCTTACTTGTTGAATAGTATATTTGATGTGAAAATGAGACTCTGCTTGATGATTTGGGAGTTCTGCTTCTGGATTTTGAGTTATGGAGTTATGTCGATAAAATGTTGATGTTTGGTTCGAGATTTGTAGGAAGTTTTGGATTTTCTATGATTTGGGTTTTTCAAGCTTTTTACTAGTTTCTCTCTATATCGTGGGTTGTATGAGTTTGAACAATATGATTTAATTGAAAATTTGCTTGAGACTAGTGGGATGAAATGAAAAACTCGAATGATCATATTTATGGGATGAGCATAGTTTCATATTTGACCAATTAGAGAAGCTCATCTATAATATATGTTTCACATTTACCTAGTACATAAAACCTGTATCACTAGTTTCGCCAGTGTATTATGCTAACTTCGTTGCTTATGGAGGAAGACTGTATCATGAGGTTGTTGAGGTTTAGTCTCCGTCTTTAGCATCTTCATCATTGTCAGCCACTTTATCTCCTTGGCAAACAATAGCGATAGGATACTTCGTTTTAACCATGTTTGTTCTTAATCATTCTATAAATTTAGCTAAGTATAAACAATTTAATTTGGATGCTTTGTTAACTAAGAGAAATTTGTTACATGCTTCTTTATTACCATAACATTTTGATGTTGAGTTGGTGCGAGAATTTTACTGCAATTTGGATAAAGGTGTTTTGGATGATACAACTTTATGCTTTCATATGATTTATGTGAGGGAGAAATTGATTAAGTTGATTCTGATTCGTTGAATGAATTTTTGGGATTTATGAATTTAATGAGGATTAGTCTTATAAGGATGGAATTGAAGTGAGTAATGATGTATTGACATATGTATCGACTAGTAGTAAATTATCATCTTGGTCTTCTACTGCTGTACTACGTGCTTATGATATATGCTTATGATTCTTTTGTTGCACCTACTATTGATTTTTATGTCTCCTTATTCAGTGAGATTAATCGCATAAATGCATTCTTCGTTTTGACATTGTTTTGTCCTAAAGGGGAGATAAAATTATTTATTTTCATCTGCTATTTTATGCTTTATTAGTGACTGTTGCATGTGAACTTGGCAATTGTTATTGAACCTGATGTTAGTTGGAACTTAATGTTCTATTAAGGGGGAGTGTCCAATTATCTTATTAAGGGAGAGTTCTTATATGTGACAAATAATGTCAAAAAATGGGGAGATTATTAAGATATCTGTTAAGATATCAATTATTTTGGGCATTATTTGTAACCAGATATAATTGAATATATTTGGAATATCATTATAATAAGAAATTTACTTTTTATGGGATTCTTGAAGATAAGATAGTGTGAAAGATTAAATCCTAAAGAAGATAGGATTTATTATAAATAAGATCACCATGCTTTTTTTTTTGAAGATAATATGCAGTAGATTTTTTAGTGATTTTATGT
Source organism: Erythroxylum gracilipes (assembly GCA_026413385.1). Classification (NCBI taxonomy): domain Eukaryota; kingdom Viridiplantae; phylum Streptophyta; class Magnoliopsida; order Malpighiales; family Erythroxylaceae; genus Erythroxylum; species Erythroxylum gracilipes. The sequence goes on along the minus strand of JANZLC010000202.1, from coordinate 7,434,548 downwards.
ATTTTTGTTAATTTGAGTTATCTTTGGCAGCTGTATTTTTCGGTGATTTAAACAATCATTTGTTGTTGTGTTTCTTTACATAATGTGAATGATTTAGACTGTTGCATTATCGTTTTTGTGAGGAAAAAATTAGCAGAATATTTGTGAAGTGTGCAATTGCATTTTTGTGATGTTTTGGTGGTAAAGCAATTATTCGATTGATGACTTCTTGAAATTGTTGTGTATGGGACTATTCACTGATTATTACCAAATGTTCACAGCAGATGTTGTCCTACAACTTCCTACACTTTCAATTGATGAAGCTGCATAATTAACGGAGTGTTTTTATCTCAAGCATTTCCTTTTTTAAGTTACTTTTGATTCAATCACTTGAGTTTTTATTCTCATCTTTATTATCGATCATTATTGTAAAAATTTTCTGTTGAGGCTAGCACAAAATGGTTGTATTATTAGGAGTGAAATATTTTTATGGGGTGTAAGTACAAGTGAATATTGTCAAGAAGTGAGTGTGTCGATTCAGAAAAGTCTTGAGTAAAACTATTGTATTACAATGAAAGTTGATTAAGCTAGGTGAAGATCCTGCAAACATAAATAGAATATACCGAACTACGTAATCAAATTTTAATTATCGATTTATTAGTTGCATGTTTTTTTTCTGCGTTTTAAATCTGAAAAACTAACAGTTCACTACAAAAAATAGAGTTTAGCGACGGAAATTACCGACGGAATTTGTACATATTCCGTCGATAAGCTTAATTAGCGACGGAATTTACTAACGGGTAACGGCGTCGGAGAAACGGCTGTCAGTAAATTTACCGACGGAAATTTGTTTCCGTTGGTAAATTTACCGACGGTTATTTTGTTCAGTCGGTAAATTTTTCTGTCAGAAAATTACCAACGGAAACAAATTCCGTCGGTAAACCGTCGGTAATTACCAACGGAA
>JANZLC010000202.1:7415338-7429339 GCA_026413385.1 Erythroxylum gracilipes | reverse complement strand
TTTCACCAATTATTTTTATAATTTTTTGTCTTATATATTGACATAAATAGGTTCTGGTTACCCTGAGAACCGAACCTAAAAATAGGTTAACCGATCCTATAGGTTCTTTAGGTTCAAGTTCAGGTTCAGGCTCGTGAAATTATCGAACCTGACATTCAGGTTCAGGTTCAGGTTATTCATGAACGGGTCAGGTTACCCTACCATAAACACCCCTAATAATAAGAGCAAGATGACTATTGAACTTGGTTCATAGGCGGATAGGCCTTTTGAACTCCTTGCATCAGCCATCTCTACCTATTTCTTTATTGTTCTAAATAGTAAAGAGAGCAGCATTCAATTTACCATTTTTAATATTTCTTAAAAAGACAAATGAAAACGAGAATGGTTCCCCACATGTTAGTACATGTCGCTCTTTTCTTATCTAAAGTTAAAAAGCAATATAGCTTTGTATGGACATATTTGGTTTTATTCTCATATTATATATTTTTTAATAATTTCATGTTAGCTTTATATATGCTATTATTGAAATTTAAAATTAAGTGTTGTGTGTTAAATTTACAGATGACATTATAGAAAAATAATTTATTAGTCACCAAAATGGTCAACTAATTAAGTGATTTTTTTGTATAATCAATCATTTTTCATAAAATAGTAATGTCTATTATTGAACTATTATATGGATAAATGTTGTTTATCAGTTGATAGAATTTTAGGATTTACTCAAAGGTAAATTAATACTCTATAACGAATAAACATAATAGAAGAAAATCAATATACTATTGTCAAGTTTGTTATATATCCAAAGATATTGATTGTATTTGATGAATTTTGTATGATTACCTAATAAAGTTTATATGACATTAAGTTTATGATAATATATTGATGAGTTTCCCAAAGGAAAGCTATAATATATTCTAAATGTTTCATTATTTGAATATAATAATTTATTAAGTATTAATGCATTTACAACTATTTCTCTTCATTTGCACGCTTCTTCTGTCATCGGATTTAATGGTTTGAACTTCTTTGAATGGGGCGAACAAGTCAATTTTTATTCACAAAATTGTTAGCAGAAAAACCTACTACCATTAAAGATACTAGCAGTGAGGTTGAGAACATAAATTATAATGCATGAGAAAAGTCTAACAAGTTATGTCTTAATTTCATGCAAATGACTATTGCCAACAACATTAAGAACACTATTCACTAAATTGAAAGTGCTAAAGAATACCTTAAATTTGTGGTAGAATGTTTCCACTCTTTAGAAAAGTCTCACATTGGTGTACTAATGGTTTAACTCACGGTCATGACATTTGATGGGTTACGACACCTGCAACAACATGTCCTAGAGATGACAAATATTGCAGCAAAAGACCTTGGATATGACAATTGATAACTCCTTCTTAGTGCAATTTATTATGAACTTGTTATCTGCTGAATCTTGACCTTTTCAAATTAATTACAACATTATAAAGGACAAGTGAAATATTAATGAATTGTCCAGTATGCTCATTTAGGAGGATCAAAGAGTTTATTTAATTAATCTTATGGGTCAATACACTAGCAAGATTCATAAGCTAAATGCTAAGAAATTTTAAAAGAAAGCTTCTGCTAAAGCAACACAGGTTACTACTAATATTGACACGAAGTAATAAAAGATAGACAAATGTCATTTCTATAAGAGAGGGAAATTATCAAAAAGATTATCTGAAATGTAAAGCTTATTTTGAAAATAAAGGCACATCTAACCTTTTTGCATATTATGAACTAAACTTAATTAAAGTTCCTTCTAATACTTGATGACTTAATTTTGGTGTTATTACTCATGTTTCTAATGTTATGTGGGAATTCTTTATAATCTAAATCATAAACATAACTAAGAGCTTTCTCTTCGTAGGAAACCATAAGAAGGTCCCAATTGAAGGCATAGAGACTTATGATTATTAGATACTAGTTATCACATGGATCTAGTACAAATTCTCTATGTACCTTTAATTTCTAGAAACTTAATTGTTATTTCTAAACTTGATGAAAGTGAGTTTATTTTTAAGGTTGGTGATGGTTGTTTTAGTTTGTTTAAACATAATTTCATTATTGGTTATGGAAATCTTATGGATGGTTTATATAAATTGATTCTTGAAGTTAATTTTTTTGAATCCTTATTTTCTGTTTATCGTACATTGGAACGAAATGTAACATAATAAATGATAATTTAATTTAGTTGTGGCATAAATGTTTGGATCATATATCCAAAGAAAGATTAGAAAATTTGATAAAAAATGAAATTCTTCTAAATTTAGATTTTATAGAGCTTGGTATATGTGTAGGTTCCATTAAGGGAAAACAAAACAAATATAGTAAGAAAAGAGCCACAAAAAAATACTCAGCTCTTTGAAATTATACACCGATATAAGTTGACCTTTTGACATTCCGACTTTTGGCAGAGAAAAGTATTTTATCACCTTTATAGATGATTTTTCATATTATAGATAGGTCAATTTGCTTAATGAAAAATCTCAAGTTGTAAACACACTTGAGGTGTCTATAAAAGAGATTGGAAGAAAATTAGATTAAAAGAAGTAAAAATTGTACGTTGTAATAGAAGTGGTGACTATTATGAAAAAATATAATGAATTAGGACAATGTTTAGGTCCATTTGCAAAGTTCCTCGAGGAACATGGTATATATGCACTATGTCAGACATACCTTAACAAAATGATGAGTCAGAAAGGTTATAGGACATTAATAAATATGGTTAGAAATATGATGAGTAATTCCTTATTATCTAAAACCTTGTGGATGCATTCACTTAAAAATGTCATGTATTTGTTGAATATGATTATTAGAAAAAATAGTCCCTAAACTCCTTTTGAGTTATAGACTATAAGGAAACCTAATATAAGGCACCTTCATATTTAGTGTTATCCAATAACATCATGAGTTTATAATCCACATGAAAGGAAATTAAATTCTTGAATAGTTAGTGGTTACTTTATTAGTTAGCTAGATAAATCTAAAGGGTATAAGTTTAATTGTCCAAACCATAGTCCAAGAATTATTGAAATAACTAATGCTAATTTCATTGAAAATGGTGAAGTTAGTGGGAATGCTGAAAAATATGTTGTGGATATTAGTAAAATAAGGATTGATGTTTCATTACCATAAATGTCCCATTATCCACATCTATACCAAATATTGTCTCAGAATTGAAAGAACAAAATTATTATAGTCAACATTTGGATGAAATAACATCTAATAAAGAAATTAACTGACAATCAATTGACATAAATAAACCACATGGAATAGCTTTAAATAAACCTATAGAAATCATCTATTCTTAAAGACTACATGGTTTAATACAAGAGTTAAAATTTGATTATAAAATTAATAAGGATCTTATTTCATTATCACGGGCCATAAAAAGTGACAAGTTTAATAAATGAATTAAATTCAATGGTATAAAACAATGTCTAGGACCTCCTTAAAACTAAACATGACTTGAATGACAATATTGAATGGTATAAAGTGAGACTTGTTGTCAATGATTATACTAAAAAGGATGACATTAATTGTAAAGAGACTTTTTCATATATCTCAAAGAAAGACTCATTGCGAATATTTATGGCATTAGTGTACTTTGATTTGGAGCTACATCAAATAGATGTGAAAATTGCCTTTTTGAATTGTGATTTTAAGGAGAAAGTTTATACGGATCAACCTAAAGGTTTTTATATAGAAAGAAAAGGTTATAAACTTGAGAAATCAATATATGGAATTGAACAAGCTTCCTAATAATGGTATATTAAGTTTAATGATACAATAACATCCTTTATTCTTCAAAAAAATATTGTTGACCATTGTATCCACTGAAAGATCAGTGGGAATAAGTTTATATTGCTAGTTTTACATGTTGATAATATTTACTTGCTACTAATGATTTGGACATATTGTATAAGACTAAAAATTTTCTCTCTAAGAATTCTAAAATGAAAGATATGAGAGAGGCGTTCTATGTAATAAGAATTCTAATATTCCTAAATAGATATAATATTCCTAAATAGATCACAAGGACTAGTATGATCATCTCAAAAAGACTATATCAAAAGAATTCTTGAGAGATTTAATATGAACAAATGTTCAGCAAGGATTGTCCCGTTATAAAAAGGGGATAAAATTAGGTGGAATGTAAACAAATAAAAACTATTTTATGCACTTCTATTATTGGTTGTTTAATGTATTAACAAATATGCATGAGACCTCCTATCTACTTTGCGTTGAAATGCTAGGAAGATATCAAAATAATCTTGGTATGAACCACTGGAAATGTGCAAAAAAAAGTCTCTAGGTATCTTCAAAGAACGGAAGAGTATATGCTCATGTATAGAAGATCTAATCCACTAAAAGTATGGATATTTGGATTTAGAGTTCGCTGGATGCATTGATAGTAGAAAATCAGCGTTTGGCTACACGTTTTTACTAGAAAAAGGAGCAATTTCATGAAAAAGTGCTAAATAATCTGTCATTGCTTCATTTATTACAAAAGCCAAATTTGTAGCTTATTTTGAGGCTATAATTCATGTTTTATAACTGAAGGATTTTATTTTAGGCTTGGGATTGTTATCACCATTATTAAAGCTGCTAAAATTTTATTTTGATAATTTTGTAACAATTTTCTTCTCCAAGAATGACAAGTACTCTAGAAGTGTTAAACATATGGAGTTGAAGTATTTTTGTCATAAAGGAGAAAATTCAAAAACAAGGAGTTTGTATTGAACATATTAAAATGGATTTATGACTGCAAATCCCTTAACTAAAGGCCTCTAACTAAAGATATTTAAGGAAAATGTTTATTGAATGAGACTCGGTTATATTGATTATTGTTTTTAATGATGTTTTAACATTCTTAATCTTAAAAGTTTATGATTGACAATTTTCTTATTTAAGATTGTATACATTTAACTGTTATTAAATAAAAAATAAATATGTCTACAAGACATTAATTTGGACTCATAATATTATTTATATATCACTTATATTACTTGACTTAATAAATTAGTAACGTTGTAGTATACAGAAGGAAGCGTGCGATGTTTAAGTGTATGATCAATAGAACCTACATTATGTGGTTTATTATGTTAAAATAAATTATGAAGATATTAAGGGATCTGTTTATTCCCATTCAATGCCTATTAAAATAAAGTTTGAAGTATCAGGTTAAGTGGGAGAATCTTAAAATTTGGTCCAATTAGTTGCCATATTCTATATATATTAATAATATTATTAATATAATTAAAGAGCTCTATTTGGTCCATATTTCCTATTTAATGACGGAGTAAATCTCAACCGTTTATTTTTAATTACTTAATGGATGTACCAGATTAAAAGTTATTGATATATAAATTGGTTGTCTCTTTACTAATTAGGGTTACCGAATATTTTTTATCAAGTTATCCGTAACAGAAAGATGGTTAAAAGAGAGAAATCAATTTTAACAAAAGATTCAGTAGACTTTTTTGATCTTTCTATGATGATGAAATCTTCTGTATCAAGTACACAATATGATAGTTTAATTATAAGTGGCAGTTATTTATTCAAGATCCTAAAATTATGAATGTCAATTGTGATTTTATTTATCATAAAGATTATGTTTTCACATTCTCGTTTTCAACATATGTTCTCGATGAATTTGAATTTGAAATCTCTCGTTAGAGTTATTAGGACTTTTGTTATAATGTTTGGAACTAAAGGTTTTAATTAGGCTAAAAAATGTACTTTTGCAATTTTTTTAATCCAATCCTTTTCATAAATAGTATTTTTGAAGTTGAACTTTGTTATAAGAGAAAGTAAACTTATCCTGTAAATAGTTTTCCAAGTTCAACCTCTCCTTTATAAATTCTTTATGAAATAAACTATCTTTTGCATACAAGTCTTTTTTTTTCAAAATTTAAATTTTCTTTTGCAAGAGATGTGGGGTCGGGTCTCTCCTCATTAGAGATTTTGTTTTAGACATCTATTATAAGAGATTAGAAGTTCTGTCTTTATATAGGAAGCTAGAAATTTCTAATTACACATAATCGGAGCATGTTTAAGAAGATACAAATGATTCTTTGTATATGCATAATGAAAATATGATATTTGTGAATATTTGAAAATGAGAGAAAAGTGAGAAAGTCTCAATTTTGAACATTCTAGACTCTGTAATACCTAAAATTAGATTTGATAATATGAAAGAGGATAGAAGTAAAAGGACTTTTATCTTAGTCTTATCAATAAGATCTGCCTCTAAAAAGTTTATAGCGTTAAGAATGATATAACCTTTTTGAATACGTATAAAATGGAGATTAGTTATAAGTTTTTAATATACTTTGCAGTAATATAATAACAATAATTTAGTAAAAATCTTACTAAAATTAGAGTTTTGAAAAGTTCAGTCTATACAGTTTTACCTTTAATTTGTAGTGATTTTGATTTGAATGATGCAAAAAAAGAAATAAAAAAATAAAATAGTAATGTACTTAGCAATAATGAGATAGTTAATCTGATATTATCGTTTTGTCCGCTTCAAGGTTGAATCTCTCCTAGATATCTCAATTTTAGTCAACCAGCTCGTGTCCGGAACTAGTAGCCTTTGTGCGATGAAACAAAATTAACGATGAAAGGTCCCACCGAGATTTGAACTCGGGTTACTGGATTCAGAGTCCAATGTCCTGACCACTAGACCATGGGACCATTTGCATGGCGGTGCTCAAACCACGTTTTTTTTATTCTAATAAAAATAGTACGTGGCTGTTTGAAGCTTGAATAAAATCAATGAATTGCTTTTCACTTTGCGAAGCCTAGGCCATCACTACGCTAATTCTCCTTTCCCAAGGCAGTTGTCTTTTCTGGGTCAATTCTCTTTTCCTATTTGCATACACTCCAAGCTCTGCCCTTTCCCAAATAACCAAGGCAACTTCACTCAAACAACTAAAGCCCTATGACAGATGATGAGCCCAATGTTGCGAATCGCATACCAAATTTGATACTGATATTGATTTCGATATGGTATAATAAGTATGAATAACTTTTTAAATTATAAAATATTCCTTAATTTAAAGTATTCTATGTGTTCGCCGATGATTTAAAACTTAATTCGTACTGTTCAAATGTACAACTTGGAACTATCCAATTTTTTTTGTCCAATTTTTTAATTTTCCGGTTCAATTTAATTTTATAACTCTTATTATTAAAAATTGATCATTTTATTGTTAATAAGTTATTATACACTAAAATAAATCAATTAATTTTCTTTAACAATCTTTTTTTAACAAACTCAATGATTAAAAAATCTAACTGATTCGAATAGTTCAATCGTAAAACTTTAAACCTTCCAACTTTTTAATTCGATTTTTGAATTTTTGGTTCGATTTAATTTTATAACTCTTTTTGTTAAAAAGCGATCAATTATTATTAATAAATTCTTATACACCAAAATAAATAAATAAATTTTCTTAACAATCTCCTTTTCTAATTAAACTTCAAATTCTTCGATGGATAAGGACAATCTTTTTCAATCATATTTTAAATTATTAAAATTTTAACTAGTTTAATGACAGTGGGTGAACCTTTTAAACCTCAATCTCTTCTTTTATCGATTTAACTTCTAGATTTTAGAACATTGGTGCTAACTCCTAAGATTATGTTTCGTTGGATGTAAGGTTTTTAATGAAACAGAATGGAATGAAATGAAATGAAATAGATTATAATAGAATGGAATGTAAATAGATGTGATATTAGAAAATTGTTATTTGGGAGGGATGGAAAGGTTTATAATGTAATATGGTAAGATGTTTGGATGAAGAGTTTATATTGTAATATAGTTTAAAGTTATTTATCATTTTATATTCCATCTTAAACCTCCTAAATTAGAAATTTTTTATTTTTACTGTTTATAATGGAATGAGATGTAGTGCCTATTTGGATGAACTTTTGAGAGGCAATAAGTACATTTCTCCACCACAAAAGCCTTTTAAAAGAAAAATGGGTGTTTGACTGTAAAATTAAAAAAACACTTCTTTAATAAATATGATTTTTTTGGCTGAATTTCTTAAAAAGTTATATTTTGGCTGCCAAAATACAACTTTTTAAGAAATTCAGATTTGAAGCTTCTCAAAAAAATGCTTTTTGAGGTAGATTTTTTATATCAATTAGTGAGCCTATTTTTAGTCCCTTTTATCCTTATAGAATAATATTATATTCCATTTTATTCAATTATTAAACTCCCTAGCAGATATATCCTTAGATATTGCTTACTAGATAAGGAAAAGATTCATTGTATGTTATCAAAGTTTCGAATACCATATTGAAGTTCGTATTGATTTTAGTACTAATACTTTTTTTTTGAAATAGAGGAACCCGCAGCCGCTATCATTTGAATGTGCACTGAGTAAACCTTCGGATTGACACAATAGCTTGCAAATTACGCCAACCGGGTACTCCGTACTAGGCAAGTCCTGTACGACAGGCTCGATCAAGAGAGCGTAAGTAGGGAGATTCAAACATAGGATCTTTTAGTTTTATGCCTCCTACTCCACCAACTCGACTACCCCTAGGGGGCTTAGTACTAATACAATATAGTATTAGTAGTCATCTCAAATAAATTTTTAAAATTATAAAAATCTCTTAATTTATATAATTAAAATTAAGTCTTCTATTATAAATTTTATCTTTTAAAAGTTACGTGAAGTTTTTTAGGAATTTTAAAATTAATAATAGCTTGAATAATTTAATAATAGTATTAACTACCAATAAAAACTTTAATAATATTAATTATAATATTATTAGTAGTTAAATAGTTTTTATTTATTCAATAATAAAATTAGATTATAAAAATTTTAATTACTCCATACATTTATAAAGTAGGGATAAACTAAAAAATAAAAATTCAATTAAATAATTTTAAAGAAAAAACAAAAGGTTAAAAGTAAGTGTGAGCCCTCAATAATTATATCCTTATTTTATTCTATTTATTTATTTATTTATTATAATTAAATTAAATCTACATGCATATATATTATAAACTTAAAATAGATAGATGCTAACAAATAAATATGGAAAACTTGAAAAATAAACTAAAATTAAATATTAAAATTGAAAAAGGAATATAAAAACAATGTTTGAAGGATGAAAGCAGCTAATGAACATTTAATATAAAGATATAAAGACTGTTTCAAGTATAACTTGTATCAATTTTAGTACTGGTATGGTATATTATAAGTATATGTTAATACTAGATACCATTTTAAATTATTTTTTAAAATAATAAAATAGTTTATAAATTTTTATATAATTAAAATTTAGTCTCTTATTATGATTAAAATTGAAAATTTTCAATTTTTGATTCAACAATTTCAATTATTAAAATTATTATAAAAGTATTTATTTTTTACATATAATTACTATTTTTAAAATTATATTTAAAAATATTTAATCATAAATATATATTTTTCAAAAAAATTTACAATTTTGACTTGATATTTTATATATTTTAGTGTATAGGTTAGTAAGGTTTGAACAATTTGATATAGTAATATAGAATAGTACGGTAAAAAGTAATTCTCTACCATTTTCTCATCGATACAATACGAAATTTACAACAATGATTCCAATTTTTAAAGACATTCGTCATGATGTGGTTTGTTGATGCGAAAAACCTCACAATCTTCCTTTCCCAAACTTCAGATAATAGAGCATCTTCTGTATTACAATCCATTCATTCGGATCTTGAGGCCGACAAAAATACTTAATTGCAGTGGTCGGCTTTTCTTGGCTCACATGGGTTTAGTTTTCAGAACACAAAAGTGAGTTTGTTTTCCAAAATTGTTTAGTTCAACGACAACAGAGAGGGAGAATTTTGGCTTCCAATAAAATATTTACGCCCTTCAATTTTTGAATGACTGTAACTAGCATGATAATCAATGTTGACTTTAAGGGTGAACATTCAGATAATTTAGGTCGAATTTTTACTGTTCGAGTTTGGCCTGAGTTATTCGAAATTTTTCTATCTTACCCGGCCCGAACTTAAACTTTCAATTACCTGAACTTATCCGGCCTAATTTACCCAGCTTGATTTACCAGAATTATCCGAATTATCCCAGCCGATTTACCCGAATTATCCGAATTATCCCAGCCGATTTACCCGAATTACCTTATTTCATAATTCTTTCAAACCTAATTCGGGTAATCGGACTGGCCCGAATTTTTTCGGAGTTACCCGTCCCGGCCCGAAAATAATTCAGGTAATACCCGGACCAACTCGAATTATCTAAAATTTAACATTTACTTACCCGAATTAATTCAGACCGACCCGATCCAAATAATACTCACCCCTAATTAACTTGTCTAGAAATCCCACAATAAAATATGATTGCTTCGTGCATGTTAGTTCATCTAACATATCTGCGTCTGTCAAGACCTCATGCAAAGAGCCTTTCAAGAAAACTATGAATTACAACTTTTTGTACTACTTATAGTGCATGTTATGTCATAAATCATTTGCTTCCGTACCCGGTTAAGGATTCATCTATTTTTTAGTTATTATAATATTATCAAAATCCCAACGTCAGATATTTTAGAATTCTAAGACGGGGATTAGTTCATAGGAGAAAATGATAACATAAATGAGAATAAATATAGTTAAAATGATAATTGATATAATCATTATAATTATAAGGGTTAGTTTAGAGAAAGAAATGATTATCATTACCATTACCATTAATAGTAGTTGGTCTGTTAAAAATATTGATAAACAAAAATTTATATATTTTAATTAATTATGTTTAATTGCTAAAAAAGAGAAAATATAATTAATTAATTAATTATATTTAATTATAAAAAAGAAGTAATTCTTGTCACGCCTGTGACATTTCTTGTAACAAGCGTAAAAGTTTACTAAGGAATGAAAATCATTCCTATCACATTTGAAGGGTATTGAGTGATCTTTAAAAGTGAGATATAAAAAAACTTTTCATACAAAGATAATACATAACCAACCAAACGTTTTTCATTCTTTACCCATTGATACCTTCCTAAACTCATTAACCAAGCACTCTCTAAGTTTGTACATTATGTTCATATGTTAGAACATAATCAAATTAAACTTAACCCAAAGGTCGTGCAGTGCATTTGTTAGTTATGGTGCTTGATGGCGTTATTGTTCCAAAAACTTGGTTTAATGGCAAAGGTTGACCTAAACATTCATAACATTTATGTGTTCATTCTCCCAAAAGTTCATCGTTATTACCTAAACATTTCTTATGTTCATATTGTTAATTGCTACCATTATTATTAACATTTCCTTTTAATATGTCTTTATTACCTATGGAGCTCTCCCTTTACACACATACAGACAAGTTTTAATAAAAACATCTTCGTATTTTGTTGCACGTGCTTGCTTTATTCTGCATTTTGTCTACACTTCTTTTACTTCTTAGGGACAGTTCCTACTCCAACCTTTGGAATGCACCAAAACTGGCGATTTAATTATTTATGTTATTTTAAGATAAGATGTCATGATTTAATTATTTATGTTATTTTCGCTAACAATCCAAGTCATAAATTTATTTGTTGCGTTACTATTGTCATCAGAAACTGTGTTATTCTGCTTGCTTTTTGTCAAGATATTTTCTATTATTGCTATTGTTTTCGAAACTGCTACTGTTGTTGGAAATTACTGCGTATTTATTTCGATATAAGTTGGAATATTGTTCTATTTTTGTTGCTACATTGTTCAAAATATCGGCTGCTCTTGTTGTTGTTCTCTTTGTATTGTTTGATTATTTCGAGTGATCGGATTTAATATGTTGTCTGAGAATGAGACCAACGTAGTTTATGCACTTACTGTTCTCCACTTAGGTTCTGTCCTTATTATCGTAGCCCAGAGAATTATACCTAACCTAACTAGATTAGAGCCTCTAGATGGGAGAAATTTTAAACGATAGTTTGAGAAATTCTATTTTACTTTTCGCAATATAAATTTGATTACATATTGTTTCAAGAAATTTCTAATGATAATACCGATCCTAAGACAATTAATGATAACCGCACCGTTAGGGAAGTGTTGCTCAACAATATGATAAATCCATTGTTTGATATTAACTGTAAGTGCAAAAATGCCAAGAAAATTTGGGATGCTTTAGAAGTGAAATATGGGACAGATGATGCCGGTACTAAGAAATATACAGTTACTAGGAGGTTAAAATTTACCGTTGTTGACGATCAGCCTATTATGGACCAATTACATAAGTATAAAAACCTAGTTGCTGAAATCCTTGCTGAGGTTATGAACATATGTGAGTTGTTTCAAGCTAATGCCCTTACTGAGAAGTTGCTTGTGTAGCACCCTACTCTCATTGTGCATATCCCTAAATATACCAATTGTATTCGAGAATATACTCTACGAGGGTGGCATGCTAGAACAGTCAAACAATCATACTCGTTGCAATTTTGTCATGCATCACACGCATATTTCAAAAAACCAATAATCAATTTCAACCCATTTATTCAAAAAAAAATTTCAATCACAAGTGTTACAATCATTATACATATCATCAAAATTTCAATAGTCATTTGGGCCCATTACAGATACAAAACACTTTTAGTCATAATGTTATTACATTACAAAATCATTCACATACATATTGTACAATACTTGTGAATACACATTTTGATACAAAACAATGAAATACATATGCAGGTGCGAACTGATTCTGACCTCTATCTCTTACTAGAATGCAGTGGCTAGACTCCAATTTGTCTAACTGGAGATCTTCTCTAAGCCTGAAAAATAATATTACAATTTTAGGGTGAGTTTTGCGAACTTAGTGAGTGGACCATCCTCGATGGCTCATTCATATCATATAACATATACAGTTCATGTAATCACGTAATTCACATCATTTCACTAATAATCATTTAGCATCTCATATCACTTATTTCATATTTCACATTCAGAGCCATCAAACAGTTCATTTTGAACATTTAAAACATACATATCAATTTTTTATGCAATGCTCATGACTTTTAATTGTTATTGTTGTGATCGAGTGCCTTTTTACTGACCCATATCCCTTGTAGATATCGGGCTTGTTTCAGATATTATCCCATAACTCTTATAGATACCGGGCACATTAACAATTGAGCCTGTGGCTCTTATGTATATTCCAAGCTTTAAGCTCTTTCAGACTGGTCACAACTGCTTTTATATTATCATGCATTCATGTAATGAAACACATCACATGTATTTAGTCAATCAAATGTGCTTAATGTTACACATTCATATTCACTATCACTATCTCATTCACATTTGTCATCGGACCTTGGTCCGACATTCAACACATACGTTGAGAATCACTTATTTCGTCAAATTCACATTCAATGAGCACTTCCAATATATTATTCATGCATCAACCGCCTCGGATAGTCAATGTCTGGAATCAACATAATCACATTCACATAATGATTCAATACATAATTTAAAACAAACAATTAATCAAGTGAGACCATCTAGGTTACTCACAGTATGCTCCAGATTAGCAATTGCTTTGATGATCAGGAAACGTCTAGATGGGGACGTTCTATCTTGTATCAATATTATGCAATACACATATTGCACACATATTAATTAATTGCACAATCACATGAATATTCAATTGTGCATATATGTATAGGTGTAATGTATAATGCATGCTTAATTTGACTATTCTGGGTATGTTTTCTTAGTTACGTCTCTTGATCATTCAATCCTTATCATTTGTATGTATCTAGCTTATTCTTAGGTTTACACCTCAAGAACATTTGGTTATGCTAATATCATAATTCAATTATTCGACATTTCTTTTAGCATTATAAACTCTCATAATATCCAATTCTTATTCACCTTTACTTGATACACATTACTCATCTCCTTACAATCATATTAGCATTTCTAAGAACACTTTTATATCATTAACAACTCATAACTTC
>JANZLC010000202.1:7395986-7409916 GCA_026413385.1 Erythroxylum gracilipes | reverse complement strand
CCCTCCAAAGTCAAGTATGGAGGCTATTGGCTGCATGTAAACAAATAATGGTGGCTATTGGCGTGGATTTGTTAGGCATTGTATTTTGTCATGTTAGGCTAACAATCTTCAAACAAAGTTGGCGATGTCTGCATTCAATGAATTCATCAAAGGCTGCTTATGTTAATTCAACAAAGGAGGCACCTAACAAGATCTTCAAGTGTGGTGGACGACAATTCTTCAGGATTTCAGCTATAAATAGAGGAGTTGTTGAGGTTTCAAATTAGCACCAACAACATTCATTCCTTCCTAAAATCCTCTATCCTTTTTTGTATACTTCTAAGCCTTTATACCATTCTCCACATATATTAGTAAAAGAGCTCACCTTCCGGTCGTGGACGTAGGTCACATTGACCGAACCACGTAAATCTTTGTGTTCTGTCTCATTTATTTTTGTCTCTCTTTATTTTCGTTATTATTTATCGGGCTATTAAATTCAACCGGGATCCGATCCGAGTGCAGTTTATCATAACATGTTGCCTCACAAACCTCATATTACTTGGATTTAGCTCATAGTTATGCACATCTTTAAACTTGCCCATGCTGTAAATTCCTTATTTATAGAACTAACAATATACTTAAGAATTACACATAATTCTTCCACTACTTCTAGGTTTCATTATATTAAGTTCTTATGGTTTATGCAATCCACCTCTATGACACACAAATTTTCTACTTTTAAAGTTTTTATTCTCATCTTTCTTCCTTCCCCTTATAGAAACCACAAACCATGACATCTTGCATACTTTTAGTACAAATCAAAATTTATTTTCCAACTTTCAAACGTCATTCTTATGACAAGTACCACAACTATCTCTATTTACTTTGCCTTATTATGCGAGGTCGTCGCATCTAAACAAGTTATCTCATTCTTTATTTTATTACTCATCTCTAATATACCATCTACATTATACCACAAATACTATAACAATATTCGGAATATATGGCTGATTTACACAAAATGTACCATTATATCATAGAAAATATACCAACTTATGTTAATTGGTCACAAATACACACCAATATATAGTACACACCAAATGGATGCTCATTAAAATGATTCAACACTCTTAACAGAGACGATCTTCTTTCTTATTCTTGTTTTCCAGCTCTTCTTCTCTCCTTACTACACCAAAATTTACTATAAACAAATACCAATGAAGTCCAAAATTATTAATAAAAAAATTTATTTTATATTTAATGTATATTTTCTAGCAAAACCCTCTAAGCTTCTTCTTTTCATTTCTCACAATATTATTATTACTGCAAATTCTCTTACACATTTTAATGCATCTTAAAAAAGCTTGAGAATGCACTGCACTACAACTATAATATTCTAGGTGGGAAATGGTTGTTTGATCCCACAAATGGCAATGAAATGGTTTGTATGCAACTCTAAAATTTGATTGCTTGATACCATAAATGTCACTGATATTGTTGCTTCATTCCAAAAATGCAATTTGAAATTTTTTCTTGATTCTCATATCTTCCATGCTTGCTAAATAACATTAAAAATAGTTGATAAATAAGGACAAAAGGAATACACAAACAAATTTTGAAAACTTGTATTGCATATTAGAAGTGGACGTTCATTTTCAAGCTTCAATAAAGCTTCGACAAAAAACCTAACAGTGTCAGTACGAGGGTATAGGTATAAAGGAATTACTAATAGACAAATTTTAAGGGTTAAATGACATATTTTTCCTTCGAATTTTCTAACATAAACACGGGTCACCAAACTATTGCGATCTTAACCAAGTCCAAGAACACAAATAATTGATACAGTTTTGTACATGAAAGTATAATTAATAGTCTTTAATAAAACCTTATCTCTACACAATTTTGTACATGATCATATAACAATCCACGTCATTTACATTGTCCTTTAAAAATTTTAAACAAAAATACGGTTGATCATAAGCTTGTGAAGTTAGTTATATTGAAAAAAATAGTTTATGGACATAGTTTGATGCATGATCATATACACATGTACTTCACATTTTCTCTTTAAAATTTCTAATAACAAAACAATTGACCATAAGGCCATATTGTTAACCATGTCCAAAAATCCTTTAATAGACAATATTTGAAGTACGACTAAATACCAAACCGTATCCTTTATATTGTCCATTCAAAATTTCTAATAAGAGCACAGTTGATCATACAAGAATGTAGTTAAGTGTAAACCATTAAAGGATATAGTTTATGGCACTCATATATGTTCTTTATATTGATGCTTGGTAATATCTCGATTGAGTCATAGTATTCCTATTTTTCATTGAAGCTAGTGCTTATTGTTGTCACGTTATAGTTATTTTTGTATATAGTTATGGTATTGAATGTACTGAATATTGGTATAGTTTATATAAAAGCACAGTATTCTTTCCATTTAGTCAAGATATTTCTATATAAAAATGTATATATTACTTATCTGTAATGAATTATGGTATTTTATACATAAACAAGGTATTAAATAAATAAAGTACTGGTATAGTTTATGTTGAGGGAAGATATAATTTGTACTAAAAGATGGTATTCTCATTTTTCATTAAAACTGTTACTTATTGTTATACATCTTGTTTTTTTTTTTTACATAGTTATGATATTGAATATACTGAGTTTTAGTATAGTTTGTATTGAGACATGGTATTCTATCTATTCAATTAATATATTCGCATTAAAAGTGTACATCCTAATTATCTGTAATGAATGATGGTAATTTTTGTGCATAAACATGATATTAGGAAAATATAGCACTGGTACAGTTTTTATCGAGACAAGATATTGTTTATACTCAAAGATGGTAGTCTCATTTTTATTGAATCTTTTACTTATTTTAAATTTCATGGTAATTTTTATTACTGTTATGGTATTGAATATAATGGGTTCTAGTATAGTTTCTATTTTAATATGATATTATTTATAATCAATCATTTTATTCCCATTTTAAAATATAGGTCTTACTTATCTATAATGAATGATAATATTTTTTCTATACTGATATGGTATTGAATAGATAAAGTACTAGTATAATTTATATTGAGATAGGGTATTGTTTGTACTCAAATGATGATACTCTCATTTTTTCACTAAAGCTAGTATTATTATTGCGTCATAGTAATATTTGTATATAGCTATGATATTGAATGTATTGAGTCCTGATATATTTTATATTGAGGTATGATATTCTTTTCATTCAATCAACATTTTCTCATTAATTTTTTTTTGTTTATCTGTAATTAATTATAGTATTTTTGTACATAAATTTGATATTGGAAAAATAAAGTAATAGTATAGTTTGTATTTAGGCAGAGTATAATTTGTACTCATGAATAATATTCCCATTTTAAACTGTATTTGGTACTTATTTTTAATAATCGATGGTATTTTTTATACATTATGCTAGTATTACATACTGGAGTACCATGGCCGAGTAGAAACAATTTCATGTTTACACAAACTAAAGTTAAAATTGTAAACATGAAATACATTATCTTTACTTTTTTTTTCTCTACAATAAAACAAAATTTAACATTATTAATTTTAATTTTAGTTAACATTATAATATACATTGTTGACATAAATTAAAGTGGTCAACACTACAAAAGTGGAGACATTTAACATCGATCATCAACAAATTGTCTCCGTTAAGAAGACAATTTTATGTATGCAAGAAATAGAAACGAAGACAACTTGTAGTTTCCTGAAGTTGGGGTGCATTAATGTATGTTTGCAGGTAATGATGCCATCCACTTATTTGTTCAAATCACCCCAACACAAGCCATGGAATGGAGGCTGGGAAGATTTTGGCTGTAGGGTAAGTTAAATCAAAGAATTTTAATTTGTAATTTGCAGTTTAATTGCTTGTGTATTGAATTTCACGACCGTCCTCCAATTACTAGTTTCCTATCTTCTTTTGTTTTGTTGCTATCCAAAGAGAGATGGTTTCATCATCTTTTGTCTATCATCTGACTACTGTAGCTCTTGCCGCCCTCTTCCACATTTTACCTACTTTCGTAAACTCTCTCTTTGCGTCTTTCAATATATGCGGTGATACTGCCAACTGCCTTGTTTTAAGTTGCCAAACATACAAACCGTTGCCTTCTTCTGGAAATAGACAAGTACCGACTGTAATTTTGTCTTGTCGTTGGAACTCTTACAATTCCACCGTTTTCAGGAATCGGTTATTGGTCATGACATGTTTACTCTGCCGGATATTCAGAGGGAAATTGGCCCGACAGGTATTTTCCAATGGCCATTAGACTGCAGGATTAACGTGGGAAACATGTAACCTATCATTTACTTTCAAAATTCACATGTTACAGATTCTTCAGAATTCCTCCAGAACTTGCACCACAGATGCTAATGAAATCTCGTAAAATAACTTGAGATTAAAAAGTGCCAACAACCACATTGAAAGAATTATTTTCTCAAAATAGTAGAGATGCTGAATTTTTTTAAATAAATAAAAATCTTTACCATAAATATATCATTTTTCACCTCTCAACGCATTTTTAATGCGAAGAGTTTCCAAATGTGTGCATTTTTCAAATTAAAAAAAAAATCATGAATCTACTTTTAGAAGTTCAACCCCAATTCCGGATGTGTGGGCGTATTTATCGCCTTCATATGCCTCCAAGTTCAAACCTGATTTCGGTTTTGTGAAAGAATATGAATGATAAGGGCAGGATTGTACGCTTCATGGTGCCACGAGATTAGATTCTCTCATAATGCAAAGTAATGAATTACATGAGGAAGTGCGAAGTCAGTGGACCAATGATATTGATTTACCATCTTTCTTATGAATTCTAATGACACTTAGATGACAATAAACGCAATTAAAAAAAAATATTTTATGCAACTCTTTGAATTTATAAAGTTAGTTAATACATAAACCTAAAATTATTAGCTTCTCAAATTAATCACTATCAAACACACAATCTTTCAAAATGCGATTCTCAAAAATAGTAAAAGTTCTACTGGATGTATAAAACTAACAGGAAAGTATACACAATAGATTATCCTACAAAATACAAACAACAAAGATACCAAACAAAGTTAAGCTATACATTTAAGTTAAAATAATAATATGAAAGGGCAGAAATGTACTTTCTAGAGTGTGTCGTTTACTATTAACTTCTTCGATATTAAAATTGTATTTTGTGCTTCTTTACCATAAAATAAATTAACACTTAGTTGAAGAAATTTAATTGCTTAAATTATAATTAATGTTCTTTTCATGTTTTAGGTTCTCAATTTTCATCCTTAATGTCTCGTTGAAGTCCTTATTGGATGAATCACAAACGTTTTCCCTTCCAATTAGGGCTGGTGACATTACTTTTATTTCCGTTCAGAACAAGCAATATCAAGCACAGAATGCCGCAGCTGCACCTGGAATATCTTGTTTGGTTTACTTGCAGTTTCTTGATTTTGATTATAATTTAAAAAAATAAACAAAAATTTCTGTTCTCAATTTTCGCTTATAACTTTCCTGATTTTATCACTTAGGGGAAACATAAAAAATACCTTATTTATCAATAACTCATAAACATTGTAGTCGTTCAATTTTTATTATAAGAAATTGAAAAAAAATACCTTAGTTATCAATAACTAATAAAAATTATAGTCGTTATTTTTTATTATAAGAAATTGTTTAACAATTTAAAGTTACAAATATTCTTAGAATAAAAAAATCTTAAAATGTTTTCAAAATAAAATATCTTAATTATAGGTATTTCAATAATAACAATTACTTTAAAACTAGAAAAGCTTCTCAAAATTAAAAAGTTTTCATTTAATAAAATTTTATAATTTATTTAAATTGCAAGTAATAAGTTTATCCTATTAAAAAAAAAAAAACACAAATCAAGCCAGTTCGAGTTCCAGTACTTTAAAAGACTGGATAGGCCCTAAGCTACCTAAGAGACTTCATGCATGTACTAACACTTATATCTTCGAAAACAAGATTCATAAGCCCGATGATAGGACATCAATTCCCCTCACCTTTCAACATATCTGAGACCAACTGACCTAGCACTGTTAGACCCTCAAAGACTGTTACTAAAATAATCAATCATTCATCCCAAAAGAGAAATAGACCAATAACTTCCCTTCATGCAGGATTGTGTAATATTAATGGAAGGATCATACAAATATGACAGCTCAAAGAAAAAGGTTCCACTTATCTGGCATATTCCATGCTCAGAGTGCCGTAGATGATAGGACTAAATGTTTGATCATGTTAGCACCGTTCCTATTACACATGCTATCGATTACGCCAACCAGAAACAGTTTTTAATGTCAGAGAATTCGAGGCTGCTTCTAACCTGCATCATATGCAGAAATTGATCATTAAAACTTCCATCAGAGAGAAACAGACAGAAAAAAAGAAACTGCATGAAGAGTCATAAGTGAATGAGAAGGAGCACTTTGATATTTCTTCAATGGCCTTCATAACTTCCGCAGAATTTGTTTCCAACACTTGACCTCCAAAAATTATCTCATCTAAAATAGTATGCAGCTGCAAAAAAAAAAAAAAGCTTAGGTACCTTAAATACATGCATCACCTACCAGCATGCATAAGTTTTAGACCAGATAAAATACCCAGAGTCACTGTAGACGATAAATGCAGCAATGGGCAGTTGTGGCGTTAAGCTCACCAGAAAAGAGTGAAATCATGATTCATGTAGTTTATCGCCACATTTGAATGATCTCATTTACATATATGATTTCTCATGCACTCTATAGATATATACCTTATTGTAATTGAATACTATGTCAAGCTCACACACGTCTCTGAAGCATTTGTCCAGTGTCTCCACAAAGACTGATTTCACAAGGAAGCACGTCAGAACTAGAAAAAGAGAGGTTCCAAAGATATTTATATATTTAAAACCCTATGGTGTCTCTATACGGTTAATCATTAAGTATTTTAAAGCAGCCACTGGTGTCGCTAAACCTTTCAGCTGATCTTCCGCTTGATCAAAAGCACTACCAAAGTCAAGAGACATGCCTCAAATTTTCTCACAAAAATATGTCCTACACTTTCAAGGATGCGCTCCAATACAGATGTTGCATGAACCTTCAAATAGTCCTTGAGGATTAGCCTAGTGGTCACAGGATCCTATAGCTAGGAAAAAATATGTGCTCCAACCACCATAAGATTCTAGATTGAAAAGATTCTTAAAGAGTTCACTCGAAGTTTGTGCCATATTATCGAGAGAAGCACTGCTAACCAGAAAGTATGAGTTTGCATTCTGATTCTGCTAGTGATCAAATCAGAATGCGAATTAAAGATCCATAATATTTTCTTAAAAGAAAAATAGGAACTTCCTTTAGCTACCAGTTGCTAGAAATTAAGTTCCAAAATGTCACCTAAATCTTCAACTTTGAATTACATATTCAGTAGATGACCTTGAATGAGATCAAGCATGGCGAGCTCGTTTTCAGAACTATCGAACACAAACACAAAATACAGAGTGGCGTAGTGTTTATAAGCGATGCGACTATCCTGCCAAACAGATTTAGGAAAAGAATAACAAAAAAGTTAATCATATCTCAAGAAACTCATAATATTTTCACCCAAAAAGAAAAAACAAGAACAAGTAGATTTAGGTTAAAAAAAACGCTTAAAGTACAAACCGGACCAAAGATCGAATCCGCATCAATGAAATTGCTTGCATTCTCCGCCCTACTACAGAGCACTTCACAGAAACTCAATAATCGGAATCGCAAATGGTTTATTAACAAAAACTGAGACATCTCAGGCAAGATCATCAATCGTTAATAGTTATCCATTACCTCCATAAACGCCGCGAATGAGCTCCCGCTGCTTCTCCACAGTCTGAATTCAAAAGTTTCAACTATATTGTTAGGATCGAAATGGAAAACGAATCAACGATCAGTGTATGCAGGTGGAGAGAGAAGATTATTCACCAGAAAATCGTAGAATTTCGCGAGGCGAGGCTTGCCTTGTGTGTTTATAATCATCACAGCTTTTATCATCTTTTTTCCCTCTCTCCCCCACTGGATGCCAATATTTGATTCCAGAAGAATCCTTTTACACAGACAAAACAGTATTTAAATGACCGTTTGGGAAATCATCTTAGCTTTCTCGTCCCAATTTATTTTAAAATTACATTTTCCACCCTAAAAAGTTGCATTTTGCTTTCTAGTCCACACTAACGGCATTAACAAAACATTCATATACGATAACGGTACTTCAAGTACATGTTGGATCTAGAAAAGTATTTTAAAACGGAGGACTCTGACTTTAAATATTTACCATTTGTGGTGAAAATGCCCTAGGTCGGGCTGTGTGTCAATAAATACAGCTCCGAAGCGAAAGGACAGATATTGGGTGTGGACGGCGCATGATATGGCTACACCTCAGCAACAACCAGACGACGACGAGGATGG
Source organism: Erythroxylum gracilipes (assembly GCA_026413385.1). NCBI lineage: Eukaryota > Viridiplantae > Streptophyta > Magnoliopsida > Malpighiales > Erythroxylaceae > Erythroxylum > Erythroxylum gracilipes. The sequence goes on along the minus strand of JANZLC010000202.1, from coordinate 7,401,459 downwards.
CATAGACTTGATCAAAATACTTTTACCAGACAACCATGGGAATGATTTAAGTGTTAGGCTAGCTAATGGAGTAGAGAGGCAACAAGTACTGCAGCAATATGACCTCCCTTCAATTAAGTCAATGGTGGTGATCAGACAGCTCCCTTCCCAGGGCCTCTCATTCCAGCTATGGCCGGCGGCGAACACCCTCGTCTCGCTTCTTGAGCAACAACATCGCCAACCGGAGACCAGTCCTCTTTCACAGACGCTCGCCGCCTTTTCCAAATCCGGCGGCGGACATCTCAAAGTGCTGGAGCTCGGCTCCGGCACTGGACTCGTCGGAATAGCGGCCGCGGCGATCCTCGGTGCCAATGTGACGGTGACGGACCTACCGTACGTCATTACGAACCTCCAGTTTAACGTTGACGCCAATGCCGGTTTATTTACGCTAAATGGCGGTACAGTCCACGTGGCGGCGCTTCGGTGGGGAGACACCGGTGACGTGGAGGCGGTTGGCCGGGAATTCGATATCGTGGTGGCGTCGGATGTTGTGTACCACGAGCATCTGTTTGAGCCTCTACTACAAACTCTGCGGTTATTGATGGGCTTGGATGAGAAAATGGTGTTTGTTATGGCCCATTTGAGGAGGTGGAAGAAGGATTCTGTGTTCTTCAAGAGAGCTAGAAAGCTTTTCGACGTTGAGGTGATTCACGTGGATACTCCGCAAGTGGGGTCCAGGATAGGAGTTGTTGTTTACCGTTTTCGTCTCAAGGGTAGCAAGGTGGTTGTGGTTGACAAGAAGTGATCGTGTTAGTGTTGTGCTAAAAATGGAAATTTCACTGTACTAGTCTTCTGTTCACTGTTCATCATTCTATTGCTAAAAATGGAAATTCATGGAGAATTGTGAAAACAAACTTGTAACTGCATAATATTATCTATGGTCTGATAAATGAATTACATACTAACACCACTATATAACAAATTTGACCAAGAAATTTGTGTTTCTTCAACTACTTTTACAACAGAGGGAGAACTTTCCATGTAGCTCCAACAAAACACTTTGTCACACGCACTCATTGTACGTAAATTTGATCTCGAGCTCTTCAAAAATGCAAGCTGAACTATAAGAAGAATCAGAACAAGCAACTCTTCGCAAAACACGCATAGAGGACCTAAGCTGAGGAGTAACCTTTCCATCCCAAACTGGTGCAAGAAAACTGCAATTATGTAGAAGAATAATGCATATATATATTCCCCTACAAAAAATCCCAACTCATCGTTTTCTAAGTGGTGAGCCTTTAGCCACAGCTTTCATACTTTGTGAATCCCTAAAGCAAACGAAGTGCACTAGGGTTTTGCCATTGGGATAGACTGCAAAAACACTCGTCCCAATTTTCTTGTGGCATAACGAGCACATACTATCACTGGTAATCTTCACAACGGCTTTCCTTTGATTGTATAATTCATCTTTCACCTGTTCCACATGACTGCTTGTTTAAATAATGAAAGAGGCGACAGATTTAACATAATGAAAGAGGCGAGAGATGCAAGTACAAAATTAATTTGAAAATGGCCGAGACATGAGTGCAAAAGCAAAAACTTGTGAAAGTGACTTGGAAAACCAGTTGGGAGTATCGAAGCATTTGGTGGAGCAGATAGTACACCTAGAATAATTAACATGCAGAGACTTGGAACAAAATTGACAGCTGAACACCTGGGCCTTGTTTGCTTTAAAAAAAAAAAAAACTTACCCAAAGAGGTGTCAATCCATGGAATTGAGTACACTAGGGCAATTGTTACAATATCTATTATGAGCGCAAGTTTGTTTAGAACATGCTATGCACAGCAGATGATGCAGGTTGATTGTTAAGAACTCGCCTCTAGACATGTATGAGTGAAGCTGTCCTGCTATTCAATGCCATGCACAGGTTATAGATTCAGTATAAATCAAACTTGACCTCTACAACAGAAATTGTTAGAACTACAAACTAATAGGTCCAATCCATCATCTCAAACAAATATAGATCCTCAGTCTAGTCAAATAGCTTCTGTGGTCTAAAATAAAACATCATATCCTAAATATGTTGCATTATTCACAAATACCAGTCAAATTTATGCACACTATAGCACCCACCTGTAGATTTTCGCTCTCCCTCAAGCTCTTGATCACTGAAAGGTTCCGGTATGCTTCACTGGATTTTCTTAGAAGAGGTCCAAGAAATGGTAACAAGTTCTACCAAAAGAAAGATGGAAAGATAATACATATTATAGTGCCAGTAAAGCAAATGTATCAGATATTGCACGAAATTAAAGAAGAGATATGTCAGTAGGCCTTTAATCTATTTATTAGTAGATATGTCCACCTTGAAAGCATAGTTCTCAGGTAATTATATCTATCTTCAAAAGTGGAGGTATTCAAATTCCCTAAACTCGATTAAAATAATTAAATACATAAATGACTTGTGCAAGGACTAATTCAAGTAAATACACAATGATCATGTCCTCATAGTTCACTCAGCTTCCACTAAACTAATACTACTAAAGCCATATATTCTACAGTTTCATACCTGCAATTTAGTTTCACGAGGTAAAAGTTTGAGGGCCTGTGCTCCATTGATTCTGTCCCATCTTCTGCTTAAAAGATCAAGGACCTCATCAAGCATAAAAGTTGAAGCTTCTTCATCATCAAAATCATCTGCATCAACATCGCTCCTGCTACTGTCAGTGCTATTAGGACTGAATCGCATTTCTTCTGCACCCTCTATTGCAGCAATTTTCTTATTTGCACGACCCCCTTTAGATTTAGCAGAAGTAGAACTAACCCTCGGTAGGCTTGTATTTGGAGAGGATACTAAATTAGTAATTCGCTTCTCAAAATTCTTATTCGTCTTCCTGGGATTCAGATAGATTTGAAGAAGAGTGAGATATATATTGGCAGAAGATTTTACAGAAGAATGGTGTCCAGACTCGTAAACCCGGTCACAATAAGCTAATGCGAGTTCAGGTACATGAAGCTGTAAGGAGGAAATAAAATTTTGTCAACTTCCATGGATCAACTAAGGAGACAGGCTAACATATTATATTCCATGAGATTTGGTGCCTTATGTGGCTTAACATTTTGATTAAAGGTGAAATAGAAACATAGACCTTTCAGCCTCAATAGAAAGTTTCCTTGCAATTGATATCTCATTTCATTCAGCCTCTCATTATTCCTAGAAAACAAACATCATCTATTTATCTTATCAAAGAATACCTTGTGGACGTAGAGAGATAACGCAAGCTCATGTTGATTCATTTTTCCCAATAGAAGTGCACGTTCTTCATATAGTGCATCTGCTGGAAGGCGCTTTAGCAAAGCCTCAGGGTTATATCCTGATATGCTCTCCAAAGCAGACAATAACTTCCTCCTTGTTGGGGAATAAGTTTTCTCATCCCATTTCTGTTGAGAACTCAATTCTGAATGCCAATCAAGCACTTCAGAGAGATATATTTGTATCTGCCGCCAACATAGTTTTAGATACAGTTACTCATAATAAAGTTAACAGCATAACTTCAGAAACCTTAATGGGCTAGTAGCCCAATATACTCTGCAAATATAACATGAAAAGATTTTGTGAGCACAGTCTTAATTACAAGATTATTACCATTTCATTTTGAAGGTTCCCTGAGATCCCGTTTTCATTCATTGCAAGCATCAGTTCTAAATATCTTCCCTGCAAGTTTGGAGCATGCTGCTTCAAATAAGAGTTCACCAAGTCTGCAGGAATATTTCCAGATAAAAAAAGCTCAATAGCTTGTGTTGGACAGCTTTCAAGAATAAGCATTGAGAACTCCAGGACAAGCATGGGATCGGTCCCGCAGAGAGGCTACACAAGGCAATCCATAAAAAAACTCATAAGGTATACAAGATTGAGTGTCGATATGTATAACTATTTATTCAAGAGGGCATTTGGAACATTCTTCTTTATCATTAATAGAATGCAAACCTTATATTACTTTCCTCCTGCAAATGGTGGTTAAAAGCAATAACAAGTTTAATATAAATATGTTATGAAACTCAAATTGTGAACCATAAAAGAATTCATGTCACAGAGTAAATGCTGGATAAATGAGGAATTAGCATCCCTCTCAATTAGAGCTGATAACAATATCCAATTTGTTTTTCTATTCCAAAAAGTGAAATAGTGCTGGTAAGTGGTATCCATTAGCAAAGCATGCAATGCTAAGTCAGCACTATTTTGAACATCATCCTTCTCAAGAACCACAAAGAGTCAGATTCTAGAATATGATTCACCTTTTATTCTTCTTTTCTTACTAGTTACATGTTGGTTTAGAAAAGTTAAGCATGAAAGAAAAGAAACAAAAAAGAAAAGAAAGCAGACCTTGAGATATTCAATCACAGACTCGGGCTCAAACTTTGGGTTACGCTCAGCCTTGGATTGGTTTGATCTCGACTCTTCAACTAGTGTATGCAGAAGCGTAAGTGCTTCTCGGTGCATCGAATTGCACTTATAAAGTTCCAATATTGCAGTATGATGATTCCTTTTCTGAAGGATCTCCTCACATATTTTTAAGTCACAGTAATTAAGACCTTTTAGTAAATCCAAAGCTGCTGAAGACTGTCCAGTAAGAAGAAGGGCCTGAAGGAGAGCTGTATCCAGTACTGCAGCCATTTCCCTAGCACCTGAGTTAACAGTAATGTTACCACGCCCCTGAAGGGCCAAAGATAAATGAGTTCCTTAAATAGAGGTGGGTAAGTGGCCATAGCACAGAGGTTAAGTTAATCTGCATGTTAGTTCAAAAATAATGGTATGTAAGGCTTAGTATGCCATGTAATGCATTGTTCTGATAAATTGGACTCTTGAACACTTCAGGAATCACATGCAAACAAAAATAAGATGGATAAATACAAATGATACCCATTTGCACAATCAGAAATTGTCTAACACATCTTAGCATCAAAGGAGGACTAATGCAAACAACCCCCTGAGAAAGGATTTACACCCATATATACAAGTTTCCATCTACATATGGAGCTTACGAACAGCAAAGTCCCACAAAAACTTAATGAGAAAAAAATGAGTAGCATACCTTATTAGTTTTCTTAAACCTACTTGAGTCATACGGTCCGAAGTTATCTCCAACAGCATCTAAAACAACCTCCTCCGTTCCTTCAGCAGTGGCCTTTTCAATTATATTGTATCTCTTCTTTTGCAAGTACTTAATGAGAGCCATGAGGGTATTATGGCTTATCTTCTTGGACTCGAGCTCTGTATGTTCATTCAGTTCCAATAGCTGCGAGGGAGGTGACGATTCCATGTCATCTGACAATCCAGATGAGCCCCGTGAGAGATATGAAGCATCTGAAGAAATGTCCATCAGCTTCTCTGGTTCAGGAACCATAAATGTTTTTGGAAGAACAATAGACGGGTACAAAGAAAGCACATAAGTGATATCTACTTGAGATGCTAAAAAGTGTTCCATAGCCTCCTCA
>JANZLC010000202.1:7368088-7382640 GCA_026413385.1 Erythroxylum gracilipes | reverse complement strand
AATCAATTTCTATACGGTTCCGTCGAGAGAGACGACCCGAGGTTCAGCTTGCTACAATCTTGGAATTAATTATTTTTGACCAGTTTTCAAGGTCGATTTTCTTAATCGAACGACAGAGCCGCGATCACCTAGATTCTTGAATTTTCTTCACCTTTGTCTTTCAACAAGCTTATGTAGAAAATTTGGTAAAGATATCTTTAGTTTTTTGTTGTCTTGAAGGTCTAGGTTAATGGACCAACTCAACCATTTTGAGGACTTCTCTAAAAGACCTTATTGACTAAAAATTTTCATCCTTTTAACTCTTCTTATTTGACTATTTATCAAAAACTCCTTCTCTCTTACACCAACTAGAGTTTTTGTAGTGGGCAGTGACAAGGCTTTGAAGCTTGACCCAGGCTTTAAGGTTTAGTATTTCCCTAGGAATTCCCCCTATTATCCATCTTCAAAGTAAGTGCTATTAATGATAAATTGACGCAGAAATTTTTTGAATAATATCGTACTTTAAAGTGCAAGATTTCGAAGGCAAGTATTGCTGATACAGAGGCTTACTATTCTTGGAGGTATAAGAGCTACTAATAATTGTTTATTCATTCAAATTCTGCCATCCTTAAAGGTACTTCTTATTGCTTTGGTCTTTTAGAAATAATTTAATTTTTATCTCAATCATAAACTTTTGTTGCTTTAGATTTCAAAATTCTAAATGCTAAAGGTAAAGAAGAGGATAATACTACTTATCATTAAAAAAAAAGCATGGTTACAAACCTACCATTAAGAGGAAGTTTAAAGAGAAGCCTCCATCTGCTTCGAGCTTTAAAAGGCTAAGATAGCTTAAAAATCAACTCGTTCCACCACTAAATTACTTGAAGAAGCTAGAACTACTAATCCTATTATTGAAAAGATTGCCCCTATAAAATAGACTTTTTCTGCTCCTGAAAAGATTATAGAAGACATCAATGATGGTACCTCATTTTCCTAACTTTTTTTACTTTATTCTCACCATAATTTTATATAATTGATTTTCTTTCACAGATTACTTGGTTTCAAACCCACCACCTCCTGCCCTTTCCTATGAACCAACATTTGGGAGAATCAAAAGTTCTCTTGAGCCAAAAACCATTGAAGGCACTTTTCTAGAGGTAAAGTAAGAATTCCCTTCATTCTTACAAAAATTCTTTAGACTTTTCATAATTAATTCCATATTTTGTAGGCACGAGATGTTTAGACAATGTAGTAACCTCAGAAGAAGCCTTTGATCTAAGTTTCTTAGATATGTCACTTGAAATTCCTTACCGTATTATGTCATTAATTAATTATGAGAAGTTGACAAGAATCAAGGAGTCCATAAAACTCATGATGCAACAAGAACTCCAATTTTTGACTGAGTTTCAACATAACTCCTTTTTTAGCATGACACACTATATTGGTTAGTAACCTAATTGTTTGTTATTAAAGGAGTTATGAATAAAACTGGAAAGGTATTTTACTCTTTTAAGAAGTCCTATCTTTATTAATTTTTATTATAAGAGACTAAGTCTCTTAAGAAAACATTAAGAGGATTATGAGGCAGAATAAGCTAAAGCCCAAAATATCTCAGCAAGAATTCAAAATTTGAAGAAAGAATATAATTTCTTAGAGGATTAGGTTACAAAAAACAAAAGAGTCGTTACGGTACTTTGACAAAAATAAGAGACTCTAAAATAGGATGCTAACTAGCCCAATAAGGAATTTAATGAGTTCAAACAAATGGCTAAAGAGCTGGGAAATCACTAATGCAGTAAAAGGAAGAAGTCCACCTTTGGAAGCAATAAACACCCTCCGTGGACGAACCTTTTGGAGGTTAGGTTTTCGGGGCATTGGATTTTTACCAATGTTTGCCTTATTCAAGCCGACATTCTCACTTTCGCTTCATCCACACCTGCAGTCTAGCAGGCAAAGGAAGATAAAGTTTCCTATATCAAGCAGTAGGGCAAGATTTGGTCTTTTAGCATGAATCTACTTTAAATTCTTTATATTTTGTGAACATTTTATTGGTTATAGGTTAGTGTACTTGAATATGGATTTCTCATTTCTTTATAATAATTATTGTTTAAATGATCAATTTGGTTTTTTGTTATCTGATTTAGAGAATTCTATTCTTATTCTTTTATTCATGATTTTTCCTATAAAGTAGGAAAATAAGGTTTTAAATATTTACCATTAACAAAATGTCTATAAGGTTTACCTTGTAGGCTAGATCACTTACCTACCAAAACTCTATGAATTTAGAATGACCCATCCCAATAAGGGCACCACTTTCCCCACTCTTTGTCTTTCATTATAGATGGCAAAATCAACTTCCACACTATATCAATTTCTTGGAATTCATAATTATGAACTCTTTTGTAGTAAAGCTTTGCCGCTTTCTCTTTTTGTACAATCATGTTATTCAAAGCCTAGAGACAAACTTCATCTAATCTATTAATTCCATCATCATTGCATCTGGATATTCAAACATCTTTAAAGCATTTTGTTTATCCACTTTTAGAGATTGAATTACTATTTATATATAGAGAATAATATCGTGGACATAAGTCAAAATAATTGGACTAATCCTTGTAGTAGTGTGTTTAAAAGTATGATGTGCCCATAAGGTCTCAAATAAAATCCGATGCCACTCTTTGGGATTCTCCTCTAGCATCTTTTCTAGGATTTCAATGAATACTTTTATTTGATGCCTCATCTTGCCTATTAGCCTGAGCATACTAGGGAGTCAAATTTAGTAATTGTATGCCATAATCTGTAGTAAAATATTTAACTTTATAGCTAGTAAACATAGTTCCTTAGTCACTAATTATTGACCGTAGAATCCCAAATTGATGAATAATATATTCTTTAAAGAATTGCATTAAATCAAATCCCAAATTGATGAATAATATATTCTTTAAAGAATTGCATTAAATCAAGTTACTTGACCTTTTTCATATATTGAGCCACCACCTATTTAGTAAAATAATATGTTGTTAACAAGTAAAATCATCTTAATACCATACTGATGGCCTCCACATACCCCTTTATAAACTTGCTTTATTACTATTAATACCTCGGGCATCCTAAGCCATCTTGAAAGAAGTCCATCATTGCTCGCTGAGATAAGACTCCTTCAATCAATAAAAAATTTGAGTGCTTTTAAGTTAATTCTAAGAGGTATCTTCATATCGATGTTCTTTAAAAAGTTTTTAATTTATTCCCTACAATCCTAAGTGACTTCTTTACTAATGTTGAAGACATTTAAGGAAATCCCTCTTTTATAGGTAGACGAATGACATTTTCTTTATATAACAACATATTTATGAATTAAATCCTTGAACATTCTTATCCTAGAAGCAATTTAATAATGTTCATTCACCCCAATTCTCTCCTTAAGGAATATGTTAGAGTTCTACCTCATCAAATAATTTTAATAATTGAATAACAACTATATACTAAGGTGATAAATTTATACTTACACAAATATATTCTCCTGCCATTTGCCCCAATACTAGCTGGGAATATCCTATAGTGAGAACTTCTTTAACTCCAAAATCTACCTGGAGTTCTAGCCTAATTATTAGAACCTCATATTCAGCCTAATTATTGGTACATAAGAAGTCATTCTTAAGAGAAAGAAAAGTTTTTGTTTCATTTGGTAAGTAATAAAAAACCCAATGCCAGTTGACTTCTCTATGCTGTAACCATCAAATTTTAACTCTTAAAGCTTCTTTTCATAGGAAACCATTAAATGCTCCTTGTCCTCTTGAATTTCTATTATTGGATGGCTTACTAATGTTTGTCCCTTTACTAATTTCTAAGGATAATACATTAAGTTAAAATCTATAAGAGTCATAAGCCACTTTCCAATGTTTCCTGAAATGACTGGTTTATTCAGCATATATTTCATCAAATCGATTTACAAAACCACATATACCCTATTTTGAAGTAAATAATGCCTTAATTTTAAACAAGAAAAATAGAGCGCCAATCATAATTTCATGATAGGAATATACTTCCTTTCTATTGGCATCAACATTTTACTCAAAAAGTAAACAATCTACTCATGGCCTGCCTTATTATTTTGAGCTAGTAGCAACTAATAAATTTATCTATGGTAGAAATGATAACTTCAAAGGTATTCCCTTTTATGGCACTATCATCACTAGGGCTTAACTAGTTATTCCATCATCTTATCAAATACATCTAATGTTTTTCTTCCCATTAAAATTCCTTAAAAATTTTCAACTTAAATAGATCTGAGAATTCTTTCATTTTATTAACCAAATTAGCAATAAGCCCTTTTGAAAAAATTTATCTAGCCTAAAAAACTTTAAAGTTTCGTCTTATTTTAAGGTGGTTTTGCTTCAAGAACTACTTTCACCTTATTTTTGTCTAGTTCATTCCCTTCTTGGTCCCTAAGAAGCTTCCTACTTTACCTCCAGAAATGCACTTCAAAGGATTTAACTTCAACTTATGTGTTCTAATCCTTTGGAAAGCTTCCCTTAAATTCTAGATATAATTCATTCTTTTTTTTATTTAATAACAATATCATCTGTATAAACTTCTAATGTTTGCCATATTAGATGATGAATCAAAGCATTCATAGCCCTTTAATAAGTGGCTTCAATATTCTTTAGGCCAAAAGGCATCATAACCCATTCAAATGTTCCAATTGATCCAGACATCTGAAGATTATTTTAGGGATATCATCCTCAACTATAAGAATCTGATTGTAACCAAAAACAATTCATAAAATAAAATAAGGAATGTTTAGTTGTTGCATCAATTAAATAATTAAATTGACGTCGTGTACATATTTTTGGGGGTAGTAACATTCAAATCCCTAAAGTCAACACACACTCTTAACTTGCCATTTTTCTTTACTACAGGTACAACATTCGCTAGCCAGTCAATATATATGACTAGTCTAATAAAACCATCCTTACATAACTTTTCAATCTCTTCTTTAATTTTAGTTTGACTTATTTGGACCAACGTTTAGGAGGTTGATGGTAAAAGCAAATTTTGACTTTATTGAAAGTTTGTGTTTTACGAACCTTCTAGAATCTTAGGATAGTCCCATGTAAAACAGTTCTTAAATTCCTTCAGGAGTTTAACTAATTCCTCTTATTCTTGGATTTATGTTTTTACTAATAAGCCCCCCTTCAAAATTCTCCTAAGAAACTCAAATTTACTTTCTTAAGTGGTTCTTAAATCTGGCTCCTAAAATCGTCGATCTTTCTTAAAGCAGATTTCAAATTGTTAACTTGACCCTCATTCTATATTAAGAATTCTTTCTCATCAAAAACTAACTCGACATTCTTACACCTTTCTAGTTCCTTAGAATTCTCCATGATTTGTTGCATTTGACACTTGATTATTGTAGTTGCAACTACCAGCACTTCTCTTTGTGAAAGCATGTTTATTTAGTTCCTCTATAATCGAAAACTCCATCAGCCTATTAGCAAGAACAATGATAGTTTTTTTACTAATATTTCTGACTCTAATGAAGAAAAAAGGTACCATGGTAGTTATTTTTACCAACATTTTTTAATTTGACCTTATCTTTTCTTCATCCTTATGTTTTGAACGTTCTCCTCAATATAACTTTCAAAGTTGAACTGAATTCACTAGATCATTATAGAATTTTGTCTCCACCACATATACTTTACAACAAAAAGGGTTAGAATATGCCCAGATAATTTCCACTTCGTCTTCTCTCAACAAAAGCAAAAGTTGATAGAGAGACGAAGGAATGTATAAATTGGAGTGAATCCAATCTCTTCCTAGCAGAATTTGATAGTTCGCATGTGTGTCTATAATAAAGAAGGTTGCCAACGAGAAATTCTCCCCTACTATGACACTTACCAGGAGAATCCCCCATGTCTTAGTAGTCTCACCTGTAAATGAGACAGTAGAAACTTTAATTAGGATTAAGTCCGTATCATTTTTTACATAAAACTTCCATCATTTTGATCAACATAATATTTATAGTTGACCTATTATTAACCCAAACTCTTGAGGTTGATCTACAATCAGTATGGGCTTTGATGTACACTAGTTTCATATGTTGAGCTATATTATTAGTCATTTCTTTAGCACTACTTTTTTTTAGAATTCCTAGACTTATGGCCAATATAGATATTTTGCATTCTATTTTCTCATGCCACGATTCAACTTTCTTCCTATAATTTTTGCTAAACGAGGTGAGAAGCTTTATAAAAGAAACGACATGAGACAACTGAATAGGAATTTCCCCTACCATGAAGAATTCATTGGGATCTTCATCTTGACTTTTAGACTAGGGTGATGTCCTATGAAATCTAGGATTGCGCCTTTCTTTTATTTTTTATATTTTAATGATAACTTTTACAAGTTCTTTTTTATTCTTCGGGTCTAAATAATTTTCTCAAAAAGAATAGGTCTTCTAAAAGATGACTTCCTTAAGATGAACTTCCTAAAAGGTGATGGATAATCCCTTTCTAATTGGCAACAACTCTCTATCATTGAAGCCTTCTCTTTTGAGTTTTAATTAATGGTGTTGGATTTTCCAAATGCCTCAGTTGATGCCATTAATAGGATGGGGAGACCCAAGTTAGTACTCTGAGTTAAGGTTATATACATTGAAAGCTCAAAGTCTAAACATCATGCTTTTATTTGAAATTTTGAGTGAATTCTGTCTTGTGATTATGTCCTGTAATCTATATCTTTTGTTGGATTCTTGGAATCTTTTAATTATCACATTTAGCATTAGCATCCAAATTATAGTTAGGCATGAAAACATCAGTACCTAAATTTATGGCTAATGGTAAATGATCTTTTACAACCTTCAACTTCTTCTTAACATCTAGCTAAAGCTGCAAATCAAACTCAATGGCTTTAATAATTACAATCGGTGGAAATGGATATTCATCTATCAATATAGCCTTATCAACTTTAGCAAACAAAAAAATTCTCTTATTGATCCGATCTTGAACAACATTCTTAAATCTCTAGCATGCATTTGTTGGGTGACTCTAAGTATATGATACTTGTAATATTCCTTCTCTCGAATTTCCTCTTTTATCGGTATAAAATATTATGGTGGTAAAGTAATGAAATTTTCCTGTAGTAAAAAATCAAAGATTTCTTACATTTTGGAGGTGTCCAATGTATTGAATCTGAATAGTCGCTGTCTAGATCTACCTTTTGACTTCAAGGGATTTTCGCTCCAAGGTAGGACAGACATAAGTTCTAAGGATATTGACTTCAACCATTGCCAAGCCAAACAGATTTATTTTCATATAATAAGTGTTATGAATTCTTTTTTAAATGTCCTTCTTCTCTAAGAAGTTCTTTATAGTCATATACTTTTGTTTCTAATTCATAAAAATCATGGAATTATATACCTTAAATTTTTTCGAATTTCAATATCGAGGCCTCTTTTAGCTAACTCATCTATTCGATCTTTAAAAGCACAATTTGATATTGACTTCTCATTTTCTTGAATCAAGTGATGAACATGATAACATTCTCACCACTTTTCTAAGTCACTATAAATAATTCAGCTATATTGACTTCAGGTTCAGTATGAGAAAAATGAGTATGAAACAGTCTTTCCATTTCTATCCATAACATAACAGAATTCTTAGGCAACAAAGTATACCAAAAGAACGTCATGCCTATCAACAAGTTTGGAAGCAAACTAAGGTTGAAATTATTGAAGTTATTGTAATTACCCGATTCACTATACTAAATAGTGAACATGATAATGCACTTAATAGTTGACTGGCTATCTTTATTAGAAAATAAATTAAATTCAAGAATTCTTTATCCAAGGAGATAAGAATTCTTATGGTCAATATGCTCCAGGTGAGGCTTATAGAATTATGAGTGGCCAATCTATCTCAACTAGGCTCATCTAGTTCTTTAACAGATTCTCTAATGATTTCTATATCAACTTGAAGTCTCGTTTGTGGAGGAGTAATAATGGGAACAAGATTATGATTTATAGCCAAAAGGTTGCCCTCTAAGTCATACTTTGGTCCATTAGCCTTAACTTCAAAACCAAACCCCTATCTTTCAAGAGCTTGAAGCTTAACCACTTGTCAACCATTTCTAGGATTAATGTGCATAGGTGCAATAGGAATATTTTCTCTTTTATAAGGAGGACTATACCTTTCTTCCATGGAGAAAGAAGCTAGAGGATGACTACAATCACCAACTTCAATTGTATTTACTACAAGTTGTACCTCGAGCCCTTTGAAGATTTATCTTGCTAGAGAAGAAGAATTTTGCCCAACGACTTGCACTAAATTAGCAGACAATTTATCCATCTTCTCTATCAGTATTTTCATTGCTTCAGCCATAAAGGTTGAATTGGAATTCAACTTCAAAATATTATTTGCATAAACAACATCATTTCTTGTTGATAGCTGAGTCGATTTCAAAGCCTTGCCAGCTGGAGCCTTAGTTGAAGGTGATGTTGCCTTCTTAAGATTTTCATTTATTTGGGATACAAAGCCTTCATTCTTTACTATAATAGGGACTTTTTTCCTCCGGGACTAAAGGTATAGCAATACTTTTTCATTCCTTATATGGGACATCGTGGTCCCACAGGGCATACCAAATTATTGATCGCTTTTATGACTAACCTAGAATTTGAGCATATCACGGAGGAATTCTCCTAAAAGTGTACTTGACTTTTAAACAATGATATAGTTGCACTTTAGACAACTTAAAGAACATATTTCTAAGTAAGCAAACTACTAAAAAGTATTGAAATAAAATTTAAGTTAAAAGGATAAGTTTATTTAAGCATAAGATAAGTACAAAATGCAAGAAAAGGTTGAAACAATGATATGTTTTGCGTGTTTGACTAGTCTAATTGATGATTTTCTCTTTTTCTCTTTGCTGGTGTCTTTATATATCTTTATAGATGTAAATGCCTCAAACAGCTATGATGTAATTTCTCAACTTCAAACTTCTCCTTCATCGAGTCGATGTTTTGACTAGCTGCCCATCGTTGATGATGTCTTAGTTGTCCAGCCTCCCATGTTTTAAACTTTTTTAACTAATTCTTATGTCTAGGAATTCTTCAGGCAATCTAATTAATTTATAAAACTTATGATAATTGACCCTTTTTACCTTTGGGCTATTTCTAAAATGATTGTGATGAAAATGATTTAAAAATTATCATACTAAAGTAAATTGAGATTTGAAAAGATATTTTCGAATATCAATTATAAATTAATTACTAATTTACAAAATTAAACATAATTGAATTTTAACATAATAGAAATTAATTTTTTTTGTATGTCCAATTAAATCATTTGATGAAGAAATGATTAAAATATACATTATAACTATATATGAATATGTTAAGTCAAATCATTTTCATATTCCTATATTTGGACTTTCATGATATGTTACTGAACTTCAATCTTGATTTATAATTACAAATTATTTAATCAAAAAAGATCTAATTACAATTATGAATTATAATTAGTATTGATAAATTATTATCAACATATTAAGAAACTAATTATTTACACACATAAAGCAATTAAAGATAGAATTTTTAATTAAAATAAATTTGAACTTAATTATGAAATTTTAAAAACTTGAAGAATCAAATATAAAATATCTGATTATATTAAAATGAAACTCTAATTATTAACTAGATTTGGTAAACTTTAGTTTTCCCTATAAAAGGGGAAAAAGATGATAATAGAATTGTGACTCTTGTCTAATCTTCTTTAACACTTAAAATTTTCTTGCTTTCTTTCTTCTACGCATATTACTAAGAGTTGAACAATTAAATAACTTGTAGTTAGTTTCTTCATCAAGGAATAAAATATGTTGTAAGATATCCGAACTAGATTTATGTTAAACTTTTTTTATTTTTATTTTATTTTAAGTTTATTTATTAAAATAATTATTTGGTAATTTCTTATTTTCGAATTTTATTTCAAGCTGTTCTATTAAAATAATCATTCCATAAATTACAAAAACTATTTCATCTCCTGATATGATGTCCATTAATTTCCCAACGGGTTAGCGGTGGTAAATGAAAATTTCGGTTACTTATTTGACACATGATTTAATGATTAATCAATTTGCCTGGATAGAGCATAAGATGGTTACATACTAGCATTTCAATGACACTTAGTCTGTTATTATCATGGGTCAATCTCTAGAAATTGTTGGTGTAATTCCTTTAGCTGATTACATTTCAGTGTTGGTTGTCAGCTCAAGAATGATACCTTCGATTGATGGTCGGAAGTTTACTAGATCAAGGTTTGAAATGCGGTGTTCGATCAGCAACTAAATCAGACACAGAAATTTGGTAGCTGGTTAGCTCACCTTGTCGAAAATCAGTATTTTCGATACAGAAGTTTACACGCCATAATGGCCTAGCACCATGATATTAAAATCTACAAGTTCCAGTATTTCGTACATCCCGCATGGAACCGTGGGAAACCACGATCCCTCCCACTAATTCAGCTGATATTCCGCACCACTTGAAATGCATGACTACCATGCATTGAACATCAATCTCGGATTGTGATCTATCAGAACCTGATTGTAGTAAAAATGGATCTTAAACTTATCAATGTGCTAAGAGGAATCACTACTGCAGTAATTGATTTGAAGAAATGAGATTGATAGAAAATGAGATACTGTTTTCTCCGTACGTGTGTCTCTGCAGAAAGTAAATGGAGCTCATGTTGAATGGGTTCAACACATCTTCAATTCTTCACCTAGAAAAAATTAGACTTTGGAGCTATAACATTTAAATTCATTACAATTTTAATTTTTTATGACATCTAAAAATAGGAATGAAAAGTATAAACTAATGATGATTAAGTTGCATTATAGGAGCTTGGATAATAAACTTAATGCTAGTTGTTTACATTGCTGTACTTGGTGAGTTACAAGCAGATTCTAACATCAGGACGCAGTTCAGTTGGATTGGTGCTCCAAGTGCTGAGAATGGCCATCAACAATGTGGTCAGGCTTTTCGTCAAATCCCCAAAACTTGGCAGTCTTTATATCGTCCTGAGCCATTAACCGTGAGAACTCCTCGTGATCATACTTTAGTGTAGCCTTTCCTCCGAATTCGCTTGGGAGGTTGTCGATGTCAAAGTAAGATTTCATGAGCTCAACGCTTTCCTTGTTTTTTGGGTACACAAACTTCACCTTATGAAAGGTTCTTGGATCCAGGAAATACTTGATTGCCTGCAAAGAAAACGAAAGATTAGAAGACTCACAATGTGTATAATCTTGCAAGAAATTTACATGAGCACAGACCTTCCAAAAAGCCTCGAAAATCCTAGGAGGATTGTAAAGAAATGCAACGTTGAGCCTCTCAGGATAGTGGTTCTGCAGAATGTAACTGATATCACGGGCCACTTTAACAGGTATGTTGGTGTTTAATGTCCAGCCACTGAAGTCTATCAACCATGACATCTGTTCTTGACCCTCACCGAGATTAAGGATACTATTTTCGATAAGGTAGATCAAATGGGGAATAGTTTTTTCTGTACAGGCAGCTTTCTGGCATAGTAAATCGATGTTACAGGGAGAGAGACAACCATCAACATAATAATAGGAACATAAGCATCTAGGTGGTTTGTTTCAGACCTGCAATCCTGGCCTCATTATTAGCACAGTCCTGCCATATCGATCACAAAAATTTGCTCTGGAGACTTTACCGCACTCTCCTTCCTTTGCAACTTCATGCTGGAGAATTGACTTGTCTATTTTGTTAAATAGATCGACCGAGTAGAATATGAAGATATAGGATAACCATTTAAATGAAAATTGCAAGTAGAGATATGCATAACGAAAAAGTCCTGAACTGGCCGATGTTAGTCTCCCGGCCCGTGTTAGGCATTTGGCCAAATCTTCGTGAGAAAGATTGCTTTTAAATTTGGTTATGTAAATTTAAATCCCACTAACAGAGGGAAGGTACTTCTCTATTATTTCTTTATATTTATTTAACTTAACTCTCTGAACCAGAAGGTGGACTACTTGGATTGAAGTTATACTTTACCAAAAATAGAACGAAGGAAAAAGAATATTGTCATACCCAGCGGATTTCTTCAGGCTTGAAAGTGGCCCTCCATTTGAGTGTCTCTTCCAACATTTTCTTTGCTTTGTCAACATTCCAGTTCCGGGCTTCCAGGTATCTTTTCAAGCAAGCATCAGTGCAGTATTTCAAGCTGCGTCCTGACAGGGGTCCGATGGCGGCCTTCAGCTCACTAACCTGAAAGTTGTACAAGAAGCATTTAGTGCCCTTTCTCCCTAGTCCGAGTTAAGTGGCAGTGAAATTGAAACAATCAGAATCTTTCTTTTTTCTTTTAATTTTGTAGGCTGCAGTTGAAACAGAGTGAGGGCTAATTGAGAGTGGTTACTTTCTACATCCATTTTCTTAATACCTTTGCATCTCGCTCAATGTGTTCGTCCTCTCCATGGTTTTGTGATTTCTTTCTTCTAAGAAACATGTTGACTGCAGTTTGTCAACGGGAAAATTCAGATGCTTTGTAGGAAATACCTGTTACCCTGTAAATCCAGAGAGAAAATTGAGCTCAGAAGTTGAAAACATTACAAGCAGAATTATTGAAAGAGCTAAAAAGCAACCGAAAGACAGACGATCCCTGCCAAAAAATCTGCCAGATTGCAAATGCCCACATGCAAAGGGCCCTATCTTGTTTGTGTTTACTGTTCCAATACAAAAATTAAATGACTCAGACAGAGACAGTAGAACTATTAGCCCAAGAACATGAAATTCTTTACCTCCATAACTAAGAAGAAACATGAACACAACGTAATTACTTATTAAAAAGTAATCTCCCTAAGGTACAGAGTCAGGACAGAAAAGTCCAGGACTCTAGGAACCCTGATGTCTGACCAAGCATCAAGGACCTTTTGTTTTTTTCTCTTTTTACATTTAGTTCTGGAAACGTAACTGATGGGCAGATAAAAACCTGAAAGAAGCAGAAAGCTAATGACAGGGTGACAGATAAAAACCTGAAAGAAGCACACAGCTAATGACAGCGTATATAGGTGATGAAGTCTAAAATGATCCCATAAGCTCCTTCAAACTAAACCAATGTTTGCAGCTTCAACTACTCTTAAACAAAAGATGTAGAAGAAGCTCCTTAGTCCCGAGTCGACAGATCCAGGCTATAATTTTAGTTTCAATGTTCTTACTCTTTTATTTTGTTATTAAAAGAAAAGGAAACAACAAAAATATACACGAGATGCAGATATACCTAGACTGCCAAAGCTGACCAAAAGGCAGAAGCAGCGGAGAGAATGGAGAGAAGTTTCTTGACACAACCGCTTTTCTTGAGAGAGCTTTGGCAGTCATAAATTTAGGAATAATTATATTATACAATATAATTATTTCAGTATATTTAATCGGCAAAATTGTGCAAAAAAGTTACGCCTTTTTAATAATTATTAAATTGCGTCAATTACCTGAATTGGTATAACCGTTATAATTCGTTTAAAATAAATAAATGGTTACTATTATTATTAATATCGGTTGGTTTATTAAAAATATTAAGAAATAAAATTCTGTTAAATTTTTATATCAAATTTTAATATATTTTAATTAATTACATTTAATTGTTAGCAAAGAAAATAATATAATTAATTAATTATATTTTAATTAATTAAAAGAAGACCTATGTTATTAACATGACAACCTTTATCTTATGATATATGAGAGATACAGACGATTCCTAAAATAAAATGTGTCCTATAATCATAATATAAAACTAACCGAATCTATTTTTCCATACAGAGTGATTCATTCCCAAACTCAAAACCAAGCATCCCCATTTTCAACATGAAGACGAGAGGCTGATGCATTGACCTTTGAACTGTATGTATGGAATTGGAAAGTCTAAAACAAAGTAGGCCCTTTTGGTCTGAATAGATCTTCTATTCAAACTACTTTAAACCCCACGTTCGTAAGTTCATCCATCTATTTATTGCAATAAATTAGATAAATGAAAATGTTTGGGTACAAGTACAAGAAGAACATAGATAAATGAAAATGTTTGGGTACAAGAAGAACATAGTTATGGGAGCAAATGCCCAAGAGGAACAGAGTTATGGGTCACTATCTTTTTCTTTTTTATAGTAAAGTTGTAAATATTTACAAATGTATTTTCTTTGAATGATATGAATATCGTAACGAATTTAGTACTGAATCAAATTCTGGTCTAATATTATACTGGTATAAGATTGTACTGTATAATTTAAATCAACCTGTCTCAAAAAATCATAATAATATAAATTGAAAATAGCAACAATTTATTTATTTTTTTAATATTATTTGTACATATTCTACGTATAAATAATAATTACAATTAATATGAAAAAGATTATTTTATCATCATAGAAATATAAAATTAAGAGCAATACAAAGTATTTAAAATATTATAATTTTATCATATAATAAATAATAACTACATTAAAATATCAAATAAAAAGAATAATTATTATCAATAATAAAATATAATTTCTATCTTAATATTTAATTTTCA
>JANZLC010000202.1:7307312-7319835 GCA_026413385.1 Erythroxylum gracilipes | reverse complement strand
AATAATAACAACAACAACAATATTATTGGTATTAATACAGAAACCCAAGTTACAAACCAAACATTATTTTTTATACCTATTCCTATTCTCATTCTCATTCTCATTCCCTTCTACTATTATACCCATACTCATTCTCAAACCCGTGCTCAAACCAAGCGCCCCCTTAATACATAAAATACCTTTGTTTTGTATTTATTTTCATCTGTACTTAATTAGGGTATAGAGAGGATTAGTTTATATATATTTCTCTGTTAACAATAAATCTTGTACGTCCATCAAATACTAGATTAACGATCAAGATTTAACATACTATGAAATTAAGAAAACCTTAAATTAAGTTTAATATCGGCTTACAAAAAATATGGACCATAACATCGGGCTATATTTCTTACATTCTCCTACTTGACTGGATGTTTCATCATTATATTTAATAATATAACATAAGACTAGCAAAATTAAATATGATAAACTATTAGCATCATAAGCACCTCAATACAACAAATCACATAATGTAGATATAGATGTCATACACAGTATAGTTATATACTCCCTTCTATATACCACTACTTATGTTTAGGTTCATAAATTGTATATAAACAACATACAGTCCACGTAATTGTTGTGAAAATGCATATAAATTTCTTATTTAACAATCATGTATACATAAACATAATGAATAAGAAATATAAAATTTAGAAACATATTATTATTGATCTCAAGAGTGCTAAAACATTATCATCAAACATTATTATCAATCATTGATACAACTAAGACCCATCCTAAACGCATGTTTTTTTAATGTCTTCGGTTGTAAACCCTTAGTTAGAGGATCTGCAACTGTGAGATTCGTCCTGATATGTTCTATATGTACTCTTTGTTTATGAATATCCTTTTTAACAACAAAATACTTTAATTCCATGCGTTTTATGCCTTTAGAGTATTTGTCATTTTTAGAGAAGAAGACTGCTATACAATTATCACAATAAATTTTCAGTAGCTTGCTTACTATGTCGACAACCCCATGCCCTGAAATAAAGTTCCGCAGCTGTAATGCTTGAATTCTAGCCTCATAACAAGCTACAAATTCTGGTTCCATAGCGGATAAAGCAATGACAAACTGTTTACCACTTTTTCATAAGATTGCTTCTTTAACTAATAGGAACAAATAGTCAAACGTTGACTTTCTACTATCAACACACCCAACAAAATTTGAATCTGAATATCCAATCACTTCTAAATGATCAGACATCTTATAAGTGAGCATGTAATCCTTTGTTCCTTGAAAAAATCTCAACACTTTCTTTGCAGTCTTCCAGTGATTAATCTAAGGATTACTTCGATATCCACCTAGCATCTTTACTACAAAACTGATGTCGAGTCTAGTACAAGTTTGTAGGTACATCAAACTGCCCACAACAGAAGCATATGAAATTGTTTCCATTTTTTTATGTTCCACATTATTCTTTGGACATTGCATAAGACTAAACTTATCTCCCTTTTGAATGTAGGTTATACCTATTGAGCACTTGCTCATGTTCCACTAATGCTAAAATTATTCTCAATGAATCTTTCTGTGAGATAGGCGAAAAAGTCTCCTTATAATCAATGTTATCTTTCTGAGTGTAACCTTTAGCAACAAGTCTGGCTTTATATCTTTCAACATTGCCATTCGAGTTACGTTTAGTCTTAAAGACCCATTTACAATCAACTCGTTTAGAACCTTCTGGCAAGTCTACAAGATCCCAGACATTGTTTTGGGCCATTGATTTAAAATTTTCTTTCATAGCATCAATCCATCTTTCAGGCTTATCACTACCTATGGCTTGTGAAAACGAAATAGGATCATTATCAATGCCACAATCATAATCCGACTCTTGCAAATAAACCACATAATCATTAGAAATTGTTGACCTTCTAACCCTTATAGGTTTATTTAAAGCTATACCAACTAGTTCATTTGCATAAGTTAGTAGTAAGTTAGGTTCTTTGTAGAGTGTTTCTTCATTATCCAAATGTTGTTCTTGATTATTTTGATCTTTCAAAGTAGGAACAACATTTGTTGTAGTTGTGGATTTAAGAACATTTATGGGTAATGGAACATCAACCCTTATTTCATTAATATCCATAACTTGATTTTCAGCACTCGCACTAACTTCAGAATTCTCTAAAAATTTGGTGTTATCTATTTCAACAATTCTAGAACTATGGTTTAGATAGTAAAACCTGTACCCTTTAGATTTCTCTGGGTAACCAATAAAGTAACCACTAACTGTTCGAGAATCTAATTTTCTTTCATGTGGATTATAGATAGGTGCTTCTGCTGGACAACCCCAAACATGCAGGTGTCTTAATCTAGGTTTTCTTCTAGTTTATAACTCGAAAGGAGTTTTAGGAATTGCCTTACTAGGAACCCTATTTAGCAGATACATAGAAGTTTTAAGTGCATACATCCACAAACTTTTGGGTAATGAGGAATTACTCATCATACTCCTAACCATATTCGTCAATGTTCTATCTCGCCTTTCTGCCATACCGTTTTGTTGCGATGTGCCTGGCATAATGTACTGTGCACATATGTCATAACTTTCTAGGAACTTAGCAAACAGATCAGGCCATTGTCCAGATTCATCATACTTTCCATAATACTCAACACCTCTATCAGATCTTATAATTTTCACTTTTTTGTGTAATTATCTCTCAACCTCCTTTACAAACACCTCAAGGATATTTACAGCTTGAGATTTTTCATGCAGCAAATATATATATATCCATATTATGAAAAATCATATATAAAAGTGATGAATTATTTTCTCCATTAAAGGACGGAGTGTCAAAAAGTTTGCAAATGTCAGTGTTTATTATTTTAAGAAGTTGACTGCTTCTCGTGTCTCCTTTCTTGCTATGTTTGGTTTGCTTGCCCTTAATGCATTCCACACATAAGCCAAGATTAGTAAAATCTAGATTTAGTAGAATCTCACTCTTTACTAATCTTTCTGACCTTTCTTTGGATATATGTCCTTTATGCCACAAGTAAGCAGAAAGTTCATTTGCCAAACTACATTTCATTTTAACATTATGATTAACAATAAATAGGGATTAAAAATATATATAAATCATCCATAAGCATTCCATAACCAAAAAAGGAATTATTCTTATACAAATTGAAACAACCATGTCCACCCTTAAAGGTATATCCACTAGCATCAAGTTTAGAAATAGAAATTAAATTTATAGAAATTGAAGGTACATAGAGAGTGTTCATTAAATCCAAGTGAAACCAAGTATCTACTGTCAGCCTATAATTCCCTACACCTTTAACTGGGGCCTTCATTCAATTCCCCGTAAACAGAAAGTTGTTAGTTGGGCTTATGGTTTGGATTGTAAAGAATCTCTACATAATATTGGATGTTGGACCCTAAACTTTTCTTAGAAATTTGATTTATTAAATGAAATTGAATGAGGAATTAACAGTGTTTAATGTTGTATTTGGATAATGTTAATTGGAGCAATTGCAATGATATTTTGAGGTTAATTCATGAAATGGGTGTTTTGCATGAGATTGTGTATGACTTTTGTGATGGAGGTTTGTGTATGTGCATATTTCTTCCTTGTTGAGTATTTGCTTGGGAATAGCAAGTTGGAGTTTTAAATTTTGTGCTTGAGATGAATTGGATGAAGAGTATGTGGTAGTGGGTGAAAATGTGAAGTTGATGTGTTGGTAAGTGAAGTTGAGGTGTTGATGAGCCACCCTAAGTATAGGAATGGTATTCAGAAACTTTAGTGGCAAAACTGTACTGATCTAGATAGAATTGGCCAAAGTGGTCTTAATAAAAGTTGTAGCTTATATTTCCAGCTTTCTAACGCCATAAAGTATGCAATTTTTTTGATATCGAGGCTAGAAGTTATGATCGATTGAAATTTGGAAGTTTGTTTAAGAAGAGTTGTTTAGGACAGAAAGTTTGATTGAATTTTTGACCATTATAGAGACTGAAATTGCCTTTAATTTCTTCATAAAAGTTTTAGATTATGCTTTGATCTTTCCATTGATGTAAAGTATGGAATTTTTAGGCTATGAAATAGAAAGTTATAATTTTTACAAGTTGCTATTACTGTTTAGGAAGAATGTTAGTGGACAGGATCTTTGAAGTGGTTTTTGACCCCTTTAGAAGCTGAATTGATGGTATTTTGACACGTGTGAGATTTTATGGCAAAAGAGAAATAAGATTGTTTTTAAATGATGAGATATGAGATATGATAGAATTTGAAGAATTTAATGGATTGAGGAATTGGAATTGATGAATTTCAAATGGGACATTGAATTGTTTTGAATGATATCGAATGGAAAAAAAAATTATACCGATTTGGATTGGTTTAGATCAGGATCGTCTTATAGTTTTCCAACACGTTTGTTTTTTTTCTTCTAAAGTATGCATTTTCGGATATCGGAGTTAAGCTTTTTGCCCTTAAGTGTTTTGTTTTCTTCGATTCCTTCGCTTCCTTTAATTCCACGCGCTTTCGATTTCTTTGGTTTATGATCCAAAGTTGGGCTTTTCGATTCTTTTGATTTTCGTGCCCAACATTGAAGCTTTTTGATTTCTTTGGTTTTGGCCCACTTTAGCTTTATGATCCGTTCTTTCGTTCTCACCCTCTTTGTTTTTTGATTTTTGTTTCCGAGGTTGGGTTCCTGAAAGGGGTCCCAACAAGAATTTTGGTGAATGTATGAGTATATGTTGCCGAAAAATTTTTGGTGGATGTATACATTTAGCTTGCTAAAATTTCAGATGTAAGGTACCAATTGTATGTGTATTATAAGAAGCTTTTTGATCGTGGAAATGTTTAAGGATAAGTGTAAAGTATGATTGATGAATTTGGAGTAAATCAAGCTATTTTAAAGGGATAAACCTAATTGAAAAATGGTAGTATACAAATTATGATGTTGAATGGTTAAGAAAGTTGAATAAGGTTTCATACCCAGGAAAAAACAATTGAGCATCCATTGAATATGACACATGTATATATGTGCACAAATGAATATGTATTTGATTGATCAACTTTGTAATATGAATTATATGTTAATTATATGATTTTAGACACTCAAGTCGGACTCCATTCAGACATTTCCAGACCATCTAGGTAATAACATAAATGGGAGAGTACTGTGAGTCATCCTAGATGAAATCACTAGGATTGATTTATTTCTGTTTCTGTTTAATTCCTATATATTGAACTGGTAATGAATTGATCATGATTTTTTTTATGAATTTCAAACTTTAATGGTCCGAGGAGTTTAATATTCGAGAATGTATTGGAAGTGTTCCATTTGCATCTAAATTTTGAATGATATTTGTATACTTAACGAAAGTTGAATGCCGGAGTTAGGTACGATGAATATGAGATTTTGTCTATGCATCATAAATGAATGATATACGTGGCATATTATGTTATTTGATGCATTTCATTAAATGCATGTTCAGATAAAGGAGTTGTGATCAGAGTAGTCTGTTTGAAAGAGCTTTAAGCTCAGAATTCTACGCATAGAGCTTTGCTCCGTGATTTCTGTATCTGACTGAGCCTAAAGAGCCATTATTTGTATCTGTATCTGAAAGGCGCTTGGTGACAACAAATAATAATAAATTTGGAGTCTCATATGCATCTACATTTGTATACTTATGATTATGAAATACATTATCATGAAATCTTTTCTGGAATTGTAATGATTAAGTGATATGCCATGATAATGTGATTGATTGGGTTTTTCATGTTCTGAAAGAATGTTTGTGAAATTAGTTGATTTTGGGATATTTGTGTATATGACTTAAGTGAGATCATCAATGATGGTTCATTGAGTTCACAAAACTTGTCAAAAATGGCAACATGGCTTTTTAGGTAAGAGGCAGGAGACCGAGTTCCTAAGATTGTCCAGAGGAACATTTTGGATTAAGTTATGGCTCAAAGGTCTTTCAACTGACATCAGTGTAAACTTTTGTCAATGAATGGAATGAAGTGTTAGTATTGTATATTCTTTATGATGCCATTTAATAACATACCATTATCATGGGATATGTAGTTGAATGTCCTCTGGATGGTCGGGTATATATTCTATGATAGTGGGATGTTACACTCAAAGTTAGTTCACCCCCATCAACGTCAATTATGGAGAAAGTAGTAGACAAGAATGGTTGTCTAAGGGCCATAGGGGTTTCCACATCATCTCCAATATCCAATATATAGAAGTCTATAGGGAAGGTAAATATATTGATCTACACTTGGATATCCTTAATAATCACCTTCAGTAGATTAATTGTTCTGTCCACCGTCTTCGCTAGCATCTTTGTTGGTTCTAACCCTAATTTTTGACTAAAGGTATAAGGCATCATAGTAATACTCACTCCTAAATCTGCAAATACCCTATCTATGTTGACTTTATTGATACTACAAGGAATGTAAAAATCCCCTAGGTCCTCTGCTTATGTGCTATACGAGGGTATTCTTCCACTATGTGCTTCTTAATCTTCTTCTTGTTTGATTCCTTTGGTGTGAGCTTTGTTTATAGATGTTTTGTTATGTCTTTAACCTTGTTTAATTCAACCTCCTTAGAAATTCTTGTCACCCTAATTGAAATTGACTTTCGCTGAGCTAGAATAGGGTATGGAAATTCAAGTCGAGGTTTTTCAATTGGCTTAACTATATACTCACTTGGAAGGAATTTCATAATTATTTATCCTTCTCCCTTAGCCTTGTCTTCTTTCTCATGTTTGAGTTTCTTTTCCTGGGTCTCAGTAATGACCATGATCTGTTCCGTTGGGTTAGACTTGGTATTGCTTGGAAGGATTCCTACATTCCGAGTAGAAATTGCCTCCACTAGTTGACCTATTTGGACCTCTAGATTGTGTATTGAAGAGGCATGGTTTTTAGTCACTTGCTCAAAGTTGCTTTCAAGCCTCCTATGTGCGTCCTCCATGGTTCCAATTTTATCGAAAATCCTATCCAACTTAGATTCCATTGAACTTGATTTATCTTGTTGGAAGCCTGGTTGTCCTTGAGTGGACCATAATACGGTGGACTATTTCTTGATGAAGGAAAGCGATCCAGAGTAAGAGAATTGTATGGGAGCTCAATATGGATGAGGAGGGGAAAACAATCCCTACTCCAATACTTATAACCTTGGGTGGAAGGGTGACCCTAACTTCTCATGGATGAATAATGTTGGAGTACAGTTCCAATTTTTCACAGAGTTCACACTTAAGTTACATGGCTTTTACTGAAGATGAGGAAAAAGCCTTCATATTGTTGAGCTGTTGAGTTAAGCTATCAATTTTAGCTTGCATGTCCATCATTTGATAAATAGCTACAATTCCTTTTTGTTCTCGGAAGGTAGTAGTTTTTCTACTCCCCTTGTTTGTCCATAGGTAGTTATTACTCGCCATCTCCTCTATCAACTCTTCCACTTCATCTACTGTCTTTCTAATTAGTGATCCTCCTGAAGCTACAGAATCTTGCCTCTCGTATGGGGGGTTGCTCCGTTATAAAATGTTTGTAGCAAGAATTCCTTGGGTAAGTTATGGTATGGGCATTTACATTGCAAATCCTTGTATCTTTCCCATGCATCATAAATCGATTCCCTGTCACTTTCTTCGTGGTTTTGGTAAGGGGAAAATGCTTATCTAAAAAGGCACAAACTAATTGATCCCAAGTTGTAACATTGGCTGGGCTAAAATAATGATACCAAGCCTTTGTTCTATCTCTAAAAGTAAAAGGAAAGAGCCTAATTCTGACCACATCTGATGGTACCGAAAGGTATCACATATTTTAAGGAAGTTTACTAACTGTACGTTAAGATCTTCATTTGTTAGTTCGTAGAACTGCACGTTCCATTGAATCATGTTTATGAGGGCTGGTTTAATTTCAAAAGATGCTGCTTGTATGGGGGGCCTAGCTACTCCTTGGTTAGCTGCATTGAACCCTGGTCTCATGAAGTCTATAAGGGTCCGTTGTTGATTTCTTTAGTTTGCTCCATTGTCTAAATCTTGCTAAAATTCCTTAGCCATTGTTGCTTTCGTGATTTCATTTTCTTCTTCATACCCAGCTTTCTTAATGATCTTTCTAATCGAGTTATATCTAACTCTAAGGTTTTAGTTGCACGACTCGATTTTCTCGTGACTTGTGTTCATACAATAGAACGACTTCATAAATAAAGGGAAAGAAAGAATAGAAAACAAAAACTAACTAAATGCCTTGAATTAAAGAATAAAACTAAACACCTGCCTGGCAACAATGACAAAAACTTGATCAGGTTCTTGATGTATGTAAGTTTTAATTAATTAACCTTGATAATCCATAAGCACACAGTTCGTTTGCATAATACCTAAGATGTCAATGCCACAAGGAGGAATAATATGATCTTAAAATGTAAGGCCAAAATAATTTGCAAACTTCAAAATATAACGAAACTAAAATGAGAATTCAATTCAATCAAGCAAATCAATTCAAGAATCAATCACGAAAATATTAATAATTTAGTAGTTGTAACACACACTCAAGAATCAACCTAAGGAATTACCAATTGAGAGAAAGGTAATTTTACCTATCCTTAAAGCTAAAGTAATTGATAATGAATTACTGGATTATTGGTTTTAGATGATCCTAGGTGATTGAGCCCAAGTTTGTCATATAAATAGGTGACACTTTCATGCTTTTTAATATACTTTTAGACTCCTAATTCTTGATTTTGTGTTTAAATTGGTCTGTGTGTTTGTATTTTATGCAATTTGATTGTAAAAATTGTCACAAATTGACATTAATTGCATTATAAATTTTTCTAAGAACAATTGATACTGCAAATTGCTATTTTTGACTGTAGGATCCTCAAAGGAAAAGGAGTCAATGGAGTCAACGTAGGAGTCAATGGAGCCAACATGAGGACGTGAACTTCAGGACGCATGCCGCAGCGCAACATGAAGGAAAAGCTCGCCGCAGCGTAAATTAATTATTTCGTCGCGGTGAAGGATCCAGAAAGCGTACACCGCAGTGTAACTCTCCCATTGCCGCGGCGAATAGTCGAGCACTTGCACTAAAATTGGAAAAATTCTCTCACTGTTTTGACCCGATCCACCACCCAACATTTAAAAGATGCCAAATTAGGTTAAAAATCAAATACACTTTTTAGTAGAGAGCAGACAGACCTCGCCGAAGACCCAAACAATTCATCCCTCTACTCTCGACCTTCATCCATCAACTTTGACTACATTCACTGTCAACTTCACCGTCTGCCGCCACTGCTACCATGGGTGAAATCAGAGCTCTTGTGGTTGTGAGGACTTCCGAAGTCATGCACGGCTGAATCACCATTTTCTCTTGAAGATGTAACGATGGCTTGAGTTCGATGGGCTTCATAGGGGAGTTGTTTTACATTGTCAAGTTTAACTGCATAGTTGTAAACTTCTGAGTTAGGGTTTATAGCTGTGTAGTTAGATTTGCTTGATTAGAGTTTAATTAAGCGTTGAACAATGATTTGTGTTATGGATTTGCTTATGTAGAGCCTTGATGCTTAATATATGAAGTTTCATATATGTCGTTGTGGTGATTGTGTTAAGTCTCTTCTATCTGCCTAGTTGTGTTTGATATTGAGATTAAGCTTGAACCATTTTGACCACTTGCATTAGCTCATCCATTAATACGCACTAAGATGCATTTAACAAGGTTTTGATAAATGGAGTTCATTGATTAAAATCTTGGACTTAACGAGTTCTTTAAGGTTCATCATTTGGAAACTTAGTGGATTTGCTCCTAAAAAGATTTGTTTTGAACTACGATAACCAAAGCTTTTTTTTAAGAGGATTTTATCATATTTGATCATTGCTTGACTTTTTCACTTTTCATTTCCCAAAAATCCAAAAATACCTTCTTATACATTTTTCTTTCATTTAGTTTACTTTTTTCAATTTTTTCCAATGATCCAATTCCCCCCTTTTTATCAACTTAGTTTGCATTTTTTGATAGTTAGGCTAGCTTAGACCTTTTTCGCTAGGTTCCGATTAAGTGAGACGACCCGAGGTAGCATCCTATATTGTAATCCTTGGAATTAAACTTTTGATTCGGTTTCCAAGGGATTAATCTTAAGATCGAACGAGAGTCGATCATTAGGGTTGATTCCTCTCTCTTGAGTTATAACCATTAACCCTAAATTATAAACACTGATCAGATTATGGGAGTTGCAATTTCTCAATTAAAATCCTATCCAAAACCCTAATTAGATATGAGGTTGTCTAATAAAGTATCGGAAACCTATGCAAGATCGCTCTTTGCACAATGTACCGATTTGATTTAATTCTTGTTCTATTAAATAACCTAACTCTCATTAGCCTAATTTATTTATTTTTCATTCGATTTACCCTCTCAGTTTGTTATCAAATTATGCACGTCTATAATTAAATCACAATAAATCCAAATAACACATAAATAATTAGATTTCAGTAAATCAAAGATTAAACCTGAAGGTGAGTTTAGAACATCATCAACATCTAAAAATCCTATCATCAATTGTTATTCCAATTCTATATAATAATAAAATTGAAAATAACAGGAAATATAAATTGAACGGATGACAGGAGAGAGCAACGTCAAGAAACTCCTAATCCAAAAAGTACATTGAGTCAGCTTCTTCTCCTCTTCTCTCTTCCTTCTGCTCTTTCTCTATCTCTCGATAATTCTCTCTAGGGTTTCTCTAAAATTGGTTGATGCAAAAGCTCCTCCTGCCTCTTTGCCTTATTCTTTAAATACCTTATGTGTTCTGAGCAACCCTAGGGTTTTTCTAGGGTCTAAAAGGCCCGAAAAATCCCTCAAAACAAGACGTTTTAGAGTGTCTGCGCGTCTGTCTGAGGTAGGCCACGATCGTGGGTCACATCCGAGCCTTTTTGCATGATCTTGATAAGCAGGCCATGATCATGGACCATGTCCTAGGTATCTGTCACAATTATGGAACATGGGCCATGATCGTGGGCCAACTCTGGTGCTCCTATCACAATCGTGGCCTATTGTACCCTGATGGTGGGCAGTTGCTTCTATTGGACACCCCGCCCTAGTAAGTAATGAGCTCGACGTCCTAAGTGACATCTGAATATGTATCCCACAAGGATGGCATGCCCCCACTAGGACAAACACCAAAAACAACTCACTTATCCTATTTTCAAATAGATTTTGGGAATCCCCAACTAGGATTTCCAATCGACTTGAGCCGAACATTTGTGGCTCTATGTCTCTAGTTTATTTAGAGATAAGAATCATCGCATTTGGAGGTCCCACAACAAAGTTATGGCTGAAAGACTCGAACAAGGCCTTAACCTAAATCGTATTGCACCTGTCTTGGAGAAATTAGTATAACCGTTAATAGGGGTATCAATTTAATATCATCTTAGCACGTTTTGATGGAAGACTTCGAGATCTACAACTTTTATGAAAACCTCGAAGACGGATATGTTCCTACAAATGATATGACGTCATCACAGATGAAGTGACGTCATCATAGACGATATGCCCTTACAGACGATTCATCCTTATAGACGATACGTTCCTACAGACGATATGATGTCATCACAGACGAAGTGACGTCATATCAGACAATACCACTTGATCCTTCTAAACATCTCCCCTTCTAAGGACCATAACTTTGGACTCCGATATCCAAAACTTCCTTACTATAAACTGTTGAAAGCTAGAAGGAAGACCTACAAATTCCTAAAAGGCACATTTGCCTAAATTAGCCTAAGTTAATCCAGGTCTATCCTTGACATCCGAACATGGACTTTTTCTTTATGCAAACATAGACATGCAATGCATGAACTTGAGTGGAAGTCATGGGAAAAAATGAAATCACATTCCATTTGCATCAAAATATAAGAGTTTTTACAAAGCTTTAGTGGGCATTTTAAGCCACAATTACATTAACATCTGAAAGTCCCAAAATACAAAAAAAAATACATGGATCAGAGTTGCTCCAAATGCAACTAAAGCCTTGCTTAACAAGATTTCTTCAAAAACAAAATATTTCAAAATATTTCAAAAATGGAGTGATGCATTAAACCTTCACATAATGCAAAATATGAATGCATCATTCTTATCATAATCATGAGCACATAAACATATCAAAATGGTTTGGGTGCATCCAAAAATAGAACGTATTACGCATTTTCACATGAGGGTCTTGCGTAGCCGTGAACTTATAGGAGTCCATGAAGCAGCTTCATGCCATTAGCGGGCAGGTGGGAGAAGCCTTTTTGTGAAATTGCACTTGAATTAACTTAGGGGACCACCACAAACCCACATAACATGTATTTCATAACTTGCAAAACTTATTGCCCAACAAGGCACATTTCAGAAGCTTGTTTTCTTGAGCTTGACACTTTTTCAAAATCATTTTTATAATTCAAACAAAATTTACATGCACAAATATGCAGCACATTTTCAAAGCATTCCAAGAACAATAAATGCACATTTTTGAAGTAGTTGAAACTCATTTATTTCTATT
>JANZLC010000202.1:7283088-7303834 GCA_026413385.1 Erythroxylum gracilipes | reverse complement strand
TTGGGATTCCAGATTCGGGATCCAACAGATATGGTATCAGAGCAAGAGTAGAAATGCTCTGATTTAGTTTGGTTTTTTGTAAGAGGTTGGATATTCGAATCTGGGTTTCAACACCCGAATCATGTCTAAGTCTAAGTCTAAGGGTTTCGGTTGGACATCCGGTAATGGGTTCCAACATATATAGTGTATATTATTCTTGATTATGGAGTTAACTTAAGTAAGAAACTAAGAATGATTATTAAAATTAGTGAATGGAAGATTGTTAAATTAAAGTTGGGAATTAGTATTAGTAACAATGTTGATTAAAATTAGATAAGAACTACAAATTAAATTGTATAAGTAAACAAAATATATTAGTTTATAGTTGAATTATGTAATTACATAAAAGAGGTTGTAAACTTGTATTTGTGAGTTATGCTTGAAGTTGAATAGGATATAGTTGTATGTCTTTGGTTTAAAGTTGAATGATATAATGATACGAAATGAGTCATATAAGATGTATATGCTTTGTGTTAGTTTTGACTTTTGAGTTAAACAATACATATTTAGTGATAATAGTTGATAATGAAATTAAGTGTTCTTTATTTTGATATAAAGTTATTAATTTAATTTTGACATATGTCTTTATTTATTTTATAGTTAAATGGAAGGAAGTTCAAGTACTCTTGATAATTCAGTCACCTCAGTTATAGGTAGATTCGATGACCAGTTTAGGTTTATGCTAGATTGATTATTGGAATAAAGAACCATAGTATTTATTTGTATTGTAACAAACATTTGAAAGGTGGGGGAACCCCTATATTAAATAAGCATTTAGCTAGGATCATATGTGATGTGGAGCCTTGTAAAAAAGTGATTCATGATATCAAATGGCAAATGAAGACTTTGTTTAAAGAGTATCAATATGAAAAAGATAGAAGATAAAGATTGAACTATGAAATTATAGAAGATAAAGATTGAACTATGAAATTATAAATGAAAGTTTTTTTGTTGGTATTCAGGATGATAGTGTGGATGTTGAAAGTGGTAGTATTCCTACCCAACATGAAGAAAATATTACACTTGATGTTAGGAAAGGAAAAGGACAAGTTTTAAAATTTTTTACACCACGAACAACTTCTAAAGCTCAACTTTCAATTCATAATGCCTTACAACCTAGAGAAGTAGCTCATAATGTGGACATGACAATGACTAGATGGTGGTATAATTCATGTATAGCATTCAATGTTGCCCAATCTTATTATTATTGGTTATGGTGGATGTTATTATCTCTTACGGTCCAGTATACAAAGCTTTTCCAATTGATTACTATACAGGTAAACTTCTAAACAACTCTATTTATGAAATTAAAAGTTATTTGGATGAGAGAAAAAAAATACTTGGGCTACTTGTGGGTTACCTATGGGTGTTCAATCATATGTGATGGTTGGATAAATAAAAGACATTAGCCTATTATTAATTTTTGATTTA
This sequence comes from Erythroxylum gracilipes, assembly GCA_026413385.1. Taxonomy (NCBI): domain Eukaryota; kingdom Viridiplantae; phylum Streptophyta; class Magnoliopsida; order Malpighiales; family Erythroxylaceae; genus Erythroxylum; species Erythroxylum gracilipes. Next base: position 7,302,364 of record JANZLC010000202.1, on the reverse strand, counting down.
TTTTACAAAGGAGAAATATCTTTTAAATCTATTGATACATCTAGCCTTATTAGGAATAATGATACTCTACTTGAAATATTTGATGAAGTTTTAAATGAAGTTATGCCAAAAAATATTATTAAGTTCATTACTGATAATGATTCTGCTTATAAAGCTTATGTAAGTAGATTGCAAAACAAGTATAATTCTTTTTTATTGTACTTCTTATGTTGAACATTACATTGACTTAATGTTGGAAATTGTAGGAGATGCTAGGTATTTTTCTATTATTGATGAGACTGTGCAGAAAGCAAAAAAGTTGACCAATTTTATCTACAATCATACATGGGTCTTAAATTTAATGAGAAATGATTTCACCAATGTTAGGAATTTATGTTGTCCTATTATTACAAGATTTGCAGCCAATTCTTATCACTTCAGTGTTCTATTATGATGAAGAAATAGTTGATAATTTTTTTACAAGTGATAAGTAGGTTGTATCTCAACATGCTAGATCTAATGTTGGATTGGAGGTTTCTAGAATTATACTTGAAGATAATGAATTTTAGTCTCAATGTCAATTTGTCATTTGAGTTTGTGAGCCTTTAGTGAGGGTACTTCGTCTGGTTGATAATGATGAGAAGGCAACAATGAGTTATTTTTATGATGCCATAGAGAGAGTGAAGGAAGCAATTAAGGCTGATATGAAAAATAGGCCTTCCCTATATGCACTTTATCTTGCAATCATCAATGAGAGATGTGAAAGGCAACTTTACTCTCTGTTATTTACAATTAGAGCATTATTTAATTCTAGTGTCTATTTTAAACTAAATTTTACAAGGAAAGTTGAAGTTAATAGGGGAATGATATTAACTATTACAACAATTGTTGTTCATAAGATGATACAACATCTCTTAAGCTCACAAATGGAAATTTATAAGGATGTTTCTTATGATTTTGGGATGCTAATTGCTATTCGTCAAAGAGAGAAACTTAATTCGGGTCTTTTTTCACTTTTGTTACTTATTAAAAGTTAATCATCACTTTGTTTTGTACAGTTGCTTGATGGAACCAATTTAGAAATGCCGTTTTAGAATTGCAAAGGTTTGCAATTCGAATTCTAAGTCAAAGTGTGAGTGCAACAGGTTTGCAATTCGAATTCTAAGTTAAAGTGTGAGTGCAACAGGGGCGTGAAAGGAATTAGAACACATTTAAATTCATTTATTCCAAGAAAAGGAATAGATTAAATCACAAAAGATTGAATGACTTGGTTTTTGTTCGATATAATTTAAAACTTCAAGAAAGGTATGCTATTATCATTATTAAGTTAGATATAATCTCTTGTAATTTCTTAATAATTTAATTTTATTATTTACTAGGACTCTTAATAAAACAAGTAGTTCTATAGATCTAATGTGTTTTGATCATATTAATCTTTTAGCATATTGAGTTTATGAGGAATTGAGTTTGATAGATGAGAGTGACTTGGAAAATAATCTTGGATGGGAAAATATTGACATGTCATTTGATGTAATTATTATTTATTATATAATAAATTGTAATATTTTAAGTACTTTGTATTGCCCTTAATTTTATATTTGTATGATGATTAAATAATCTTTTTCATATTAATTATGGTTATTATTTAGTGAAATAAGTGAAAAGTAATATCAATAAAATAAATATATTTTTATTTTAAATTTCTATTATTATGATTTTTAGAGACATAATTGATGTAAAATTATATATTATACAATAAAATATATTGAGGGACTATTTTGTAATTTTTAAAAAATTAGGAACTACTTTATAAATTTAAAAATTACTCGAAATAGTGCCTAGTATTGATCGGTACCAGTATAGTATCATACCAGAACCAAATCTGGTACTAGTACCAGTACGATTTTCATAACATTGAGTTAAATTATGTAATCATACAAAATGAGTTATAATTATAAAGGTGCAACAATCATTTATAAGTTAATGAAGTTCACTTGCATTTTTATATCATATGAATGTTAAGAAGTTGTTACTGCTCTATTTCTTCTTATTATTTTACACAACTTATTCCATATTTTTGATGACATTAGTAGGTGGTAATCATGATTTTTGGTCTATTGACTTTGAATATAAGATGTATGTATATTTTTAAATTCAATTTGTGTGTATACTTTTAGAATCTAATATGTGCATTCGTATTTGTTTTGAGTTAAGTGATACACATTGCTTTGGAAATAGTTGATAATAAATTGATTAATTTAATTTTGACATATGTCTTTATTTATTTTACAAATAAATGGAGGGAAGTTCAATTACTCTTGATAATTCAATGGCTTCAAGTTTAGGAAGATTCGATGATCTAACTTAGGCTCATGTTGGATTGATTAATAGAATGAAGAATCATCCCATTTGTTTGTATTGTAACAAGCAATTGAAAGGTAGGGTAATCATTAGCTTAAAGAAGCATTTAACTAGAGTTAAAGGTGATATAGAGCCTTGTAAAAAAGTGAGTCATGATATGAAATGTCAACTAAAGAATTTGCCTGAAGAATACGAACATGAGAAAGATAGAAGGTAAAGATTGAACTACGAAATTGGTAGTAGAAGTTCTTTTATTGGTGGTCAAGATGATAAAGGGAATGTTGAAGATGGTAGAATTCCTACCTAACAAGAAGGGAATGTTGCACTTAATGTTAGGAAAAGAAGAAGACATGTGTACAATTTTTTTGCACCACGAACAAGTCTTTAAGCTCAGCCTTCAATTTGTAGTGCCTTATAATCTATAGAAGCGGCTCATAATATGGCCATGAAAATGGGTAGATGGTGGTTGATTTCGGTATAACATTCAGTACTACCCAATCGTATTATTATTAGCCTATGACGAATGCTATTGCCTCGTATGGCAAAGGATATAAAGCTTATTCAATTGATTACGATAAAGGTAAATTTCTGAGTAAATATTTTTATGAAATACAAAGTTAGTTGGATCAAAGAATAATGAATTGAGCTACTTATGGTTGTTTGATCATGTGTGATAGTTGAATAAATAGAAGACTTGAGCCCATTATTAATTTTTTAGTTTATTATATAAAGGGGACAATGTTTTTGAAGTCTATTGATGCATTTAACCTTGTTAGGAATGCTAATACTTTGTTTTAGATATTTGATGAAGCTGTGAGTGAAGTTGAGTCATAAAATATTATTCAATTCATTACTGACAATTATTCTACTTATAAAGCAACTGGAAGAAGATTACAAAGTAGGTATAATTCATTTTATTGGACACTTTGTGCCACAAATTTCATTAAACTAATGTTAGAAAATATAGGAGATACTAGATTTTTTCCTATTATTGATGAGACTATGTAGAAAAAAATAGCAACTAAGTTCATTTACAATTATTTATAAGCCCTTAATTTAATAAGAAAGAATTTCATTAATAGTAAGAAAATTATCCTAGTATTACAAGATTTATAACTAATTTACTTGAAGATCATAAATTTTGGTCTCAATGTCAATTTGTCATTTGAGTTTTTGAGCCGTTAGTGAAGGTACTTTATCTAGATGATAATGATGAGAAGGCAATAATAGGTTATTTTTATGATGTCATGAAGAGGGTGAAGGAAGTTGTAACATCCCGTTTTCCTAATATTAAGGGTTAGAACCCTAGAATACTGAATATGAGAGATATTATTGAGAAATTAGGAAATGCATTTCAGCTCATGCATAATATTAGCATACACATATGTGAATTTGATTTTTTTGTACACATTACAATGACTGTTCATGAACTCATTTGACTTATTCTAGGATATAATTTTTTTTAAAATGATTATGATGTGAATAATGAATATTTTGTCTTGAAAATTGATTTGGGGAGTAAAATTATTGATCTAGAATTTTTGGTGAAATTTTAAAAATTTAGAGAAATTTTAGACTAGGAAAAATGTCAAGTGACAGGACAATTGATTTATGGTAATAGCAATAAGTGATGAATGACAGTAGAAATATTGATGTGAGATATTGGGATTTAATGGAGAATATCATAGAAATTTGAGAGACAATTGGAGACAAATAAACTAGTTATTAAAGGGAACTATAGGGAGGTGACAAGTGTCACTTACCTTGCCACACTCATCCACGATTCTTTTAACATTGAAAGACAATTTTAATTGTTTTGTTTCTTGCTGTCTTCTTCTCTTCGTGATCTTCTTCATCTTCTTCAATCTTCTTCACTTCCACAACATTTACCCACCTCTATCAAAGTGTTATACGGTGCTTTTTGATAATTGATGAAAGATGTGCGTTATATGATGACATGAATTGTTTGTGAACTTGAAACATGAACTGTATGTGTTATGTGTTATGAGTGAGCCATCGATGATGGGTAGCTCACTAGTTCGCAAAACTCATCAAAATTGCAATATTGACTTTTCAAGTGTGAGAGAGTGGACTTAGCTTCTAAGATAACTTAGAAGAGATCTAGTACTGCTTTTGAATAGAAGAAATGACTCAAAGATCGGTCAATTGAGACTGAGGGATTTAGATATAATTTTGTATAGTTCCTCATTCATGTAGCATGTAGCATATTTTGTAATATAATTATAAACTCTAATAGTTCTTTGATATTGTATATAAGGATGAAGTATGTAATGCTACAATATATATTCGATTTTATGAAATGAAAAAAATGAGGATTTGGGTTTTTAAAGATTGTGATATTTATATTTTAATGATGATACCATGGGAAGTGAATGTGGCTGCTATAGGGCACTACTTCCACTAGGCATGTTACGGGCAGAAATGTCTTATGGGAGTGGAGTACTACAAAAGCAATTAATGTCAATATGAAAATAGGCCTTCTTTATACACACCTTATCTTGAAATCATCAATGAGAGATAGGAAAGACAACATTACTCTCTGTTGTTTACTTCTGGGTTTTTAAATCCTGGTGTCTATTCCATACCAAATTTTACAAAGAAAACTGATGTTGGTAAGAGAATGTTATTAACTATTACAATAATTGTTGCCCATGATATGATGCAAGATATCCTAAGTTCACAAATGGAGATTTATACGGATGCTTCTGATGATTTTAGGATGCTCATTACTATTCATCAAAGAGACAAACTTAATCTAAGTATATATTTTTTCCACTTTTATTATTTGTTAAAAATTAATCATCACTTTATTTTGTTTATAATCTTACTTTTGTTGTCTAACAGTTGCTTGGTAGGACAAATTTGAAAGTGATGTTCTAGAATCGTAAAGGTTTGTAATTTAAATTCTAAGTCAATGTGAGAGTGCAACAGGATGTGAAAGGAATTAGAATACATTTGAATTCATCTATTTTAAGAAAATGAACAAATTAGAAGACAAAAGATTGAACGATTTGGTATTTGTTCAATACAATTTAAAGCTTTGAGAAAGATAAGAGATTATCATTATTAAGTTGAATATAATTTCTTATAATTTAATCTTATTTGTTTACTAGGACTCTTAATAGAATAAGTAGTTTTGTAAATCCAATTTGTCTTGACCATATCGATTTTGGTGAAATGGGCTTATAAGGAGGTGAGTTTGATACATAGGAATGACTTAAAAGATAATCTTAGATGAAAAAAGTATTGGCATTTTATTTGGTGCCATTAATTTGAATGATGGTGATGATGATGTTACTCTTATTGATGATAATTTGGTACCGAATGAGAATTGAAATCAATGTGATTTGAGTGGATATTTAATTGAGTAAAGTTTCAAATTTGTTTCCTTCTCTTCTTGTAATTTCACTTATATTTGATATATATGTTAAATTCTATATATCCAATATAAATATAACTGTAAGTATTTTTGTTTTAGGTTTCATATCTAGTTGGTTGTTTCCTCAGTTGTGGTAATATTTAGAGAGTGATAGATCTTTATTATTCTTTTTATTTGATGTTTTAATATAATTATTATTGATTATATGATGAAATTGTAATATTTTAAGTACTTTGTATTTTCTTTAATTATATATTTTATCATGGTTAAATGATATTTTTCATATTAATATGGATATTGTTTATATGTGAAATATGTGAAAATTAATATTAATAGAAATAAATAAATTATTGTTATTTCAAAATTTTATTGTTATTATGTTTGGAAACAAAGTTGGTGTAAAATTATAAATTATATAGTACAATATATTGAAGGGCTATTTTATAACTTTAAAAAAATTGAAGGACTACTTTATAATTTTAAAAAATTACTCAAAATAGTACCCGATATAGACTGATACCGATACAGTACCATACCATAACCAAATATGATACCTTTACCAGTACGATTTCCATAATATTGCTTAGAACAATCCCTCAATTTTTGTTGTATATTATTGGTATCAATCAAGCAAAAAGATTTCCACCTATTTGTTGTTATGGAATTGGAAATGTTAGCATGTTATTTTTCTATTTATTAACTTATATTTCAAATTTGAACTTTTATACAATTTTGTAATAATTATTAAATATTAATTCAATATTTAGACACTTTAGGCTTTCACTAAGAATATATGTAATATTTTAAATAATTAAAATATATTAAGAGATTATTTTGTAATTTTATAAAATTTAAATTTTATTTTATAATATTAAAAATATCTTAAATGGTATCTAATATTGATCAATATTGGAATTGTACTTTACGAAAACCAAATTCAATAATAAATTTGATACAATATTTATAATATTGCTCTTAACGTACAAGGATATAAGTTTGAAGACGTTGGCTAGTTAAGAGTGTAGACATATTTAAAACTTACAAACATCTGTTGAATCAAACTTATTATTTGACTCTAAGATATCGACTCATTAAGTGACTTATTTGAAGTACGTACACTACAACTAAGTTGAGTTTTTGCTACTTTTTTGGTGTGAAGATTTCAAAATTGTCACTAAAAGTTAGCTTTTGGTGACGATTTTTAAAAACGTTGCCAAAGCCTTCCCTTTTACAATGTTTTAGAAAAGCATCACTAATTACAAGTCTTTGGCAATGCTTTCTTAGAATTGTCACAAAAGGCTCATCATTTTTCGACCATTTATTGTTTTCGTCGCCAAAGGGTTATCCTTTGGTGATCACTTTTTAAATCGTCGAAAAAGTGAGACTTTTGGTGATGCCAAATGATTAAACAACAAAATAACTCTCTTATTTATAATTATGAATTTATTAACTTTGACTTGATCATTTTGTGAATGAACACCTTATTGAGAAAAATCAAATTTAATATTATTGACAATGATTGTAAGTGTAAAAATAAATTTAGTTAACAAAATGTATGAAACTATAAACTCAAAATTAATTAATATTGCATTGATTTAAACTTTTTATTTTTCTCTTTTAAATTATAAGATTTGACAATTTTATATGGTCTCACAAAATTTTATAAAATTGTCAAATAGTTTTAACATGAAGTTTTTAATATAATGATGTATAATTCTTACAGAAAAACAATAAATATTGATATATGGTAAGTAATATAATTTAATAATATATGGTAAGTAATACAAGATTCTAATTAGAAGTTTAACAATTCTTATAGACAAATAATAAATAAAGTTTCATGCCTATTCATTCGAAAAGAAAAAAATAATTATTTGTTTAGGTTCTAAGTAACATGAGACTCGGTAGATAAAGAGAAGGAGTTCCCTATGTCTGGATTCCCAAGAAGACTCATTGTACGTTTAAAGGTATCAATTAAAACAGTGAAAGATCCTCTCCCAAAAGTTGGTTTATTGACATCCTCTCCAACAACTTGTTGAATTTAACTAAAATTGTAGAAGATATAGTCAATGATTTCCTAAATACAGTATAGATCACTAAATTAGATGAACCACACATACTATGCGTTTCACCTAAGGATCAAACAATATAGAAATTAAAAAGCTAAATCAAAAGGTATAAGGAACCCAAATTTGAACACATACATACCCGATTGAATGACTCCATCTTCGTCACAATGAATAGATATAGTTTCTGCAATCGATGACTGTTCCAAATCAACCGTTGTTCCTAATCTTGTATGGACCCTCAAGACATCTCCATTGCCTACATTTTCATCTATGTTCTTTTTAAGATTTGAGGAAGCTTTACACAAAGCATAGTATATACAATTACGCGTTCATCTAATAGCTTCCTAACAAAAAATGAGATACAAATAATAAAGAAAGAGAAGTAATTCAAATGATACTAAAAACCTTGAAGATGAAGATTAGCCATTGAAGGCAAGCGATGATTAGACTTTGATGAGGAGATCTGTTATTCATCCATTTGTTCTTCATCAGGGAAAATTCTGTCACATTCCTCCCATCGGATCTCATTTTTGTCATTAAAAACTAGTCGCCACGTCAACATTCTATGATGATTTTATATTAACAGTTATTGTGAAAAGACAATAGAAACAAAAACAAGTATTCTTTTACAATATATATATAGAAGTAGAATGTGCAATTTAATAAGGAAACAAAAAAGTATATGAAATTATATGCAATTAACAAAATATTCACAGAAGAGGCAAAGATCATTCGAACATAAATTTTGAACCATCCAAAAATCCCTTGCACAAGCACATTCTACGTTTGTCACTCACTATTAATAAGTCAATATAATTGGTTGAAGTTGAGTTTATAACCAACTGAATATCATATTTTTCTAGGTTTATGAATATTATATTTTTGAAATTGTTACTAAAAATAATAAAAAATTATATATCATATTGTTAGCTTCCTTACCCTTACCTTTGTTTCTTTTGAAATTCAAGTTTAAATTAAGGTTAGCTTCCTCAATTGAAATTAATGATGTGTTTACTTCAATAACCTCACCAAAAATGTGTAATTTCTTACTATTATCATATAATAGTAATAAATTTAGCTTAAGGTTCTTATTGTAAAAAAATGAATGATGGTGATGATCCATTAATCGAGAAGTTCATTTGTAGAGTTCATCAAGCAAGCTCTCGTTGAAGTTATAAAAAATAGTCCTTTAAAAATAAGCTATAAGTTTCTGCAATATATAGGCAATCATCATATCAAACACCAATCTATTTTAAGGAGACATTAAATCAACATCCTTAAATATTAAGGTGTCTTCCGTGAAATGAATGACCATTCCAATAAGTTATATATTTAATAAATCAATTAAATAAACTTATTCTCCAACAAATGCATACATATTTATTTAACTATAACTACACTTTAGTTTACGATTCAACTACTCTTCATATAAAAGAAATATAACAACAACATCAACAACAATGTTTGGTAGAAATTTTACTAACACGTGGAGTCTGTAGAGGTCCAATAATACGCAGCCTTACCCCTAACTAGTAAAGAGGTTATTTCCAAATATAAAAGAAATATAAAATTATGTTAAATTAATCATTTCATTAATATCTCATCTTGAAGGATGTAATTAATAATTATTTAGGAATAACACTTTAATATAATTTGAATATCATAATCAAATCATAATTTTTATTATAAAATAATTGTTTCAAAAATTTTATTTATTCTTTAAGTATTAAATACTTTAAATAAAATATATAAGAATAAAACATATTTTATTAAATAAAATAAATAATATCATGTATTAATTACGATTAAATATAAACTAACTAAGAGATCATTAGATTGAAGTCAATCTACAGTAATGTAACCAATAAAACTACAATAATGTAAATAACCCTGGTCAAAGAACCAAAAGCCTCTTACTAATCAACGATATTTACCAGAAACAAGAGTTAAAATAAAAATCATTTGATCAAACCACAACAGCCCTTTTCTAACGGAGTCAAGACTATCATGAGTCGCAACGTTCACTCTGGCCATTGTCGAAGTGGAAGCCACCATCAAAAATATCATTCCACCGTTGCCTTTTACCCGTCAAAAGTAGCTTCTTGAGTTAAGCCCCACTTGTGCCACTTTTTTCTACGGCGATGGTCTAAGGGATAGGAATTCCCACCAACTGCCCAAAAGTAACGGCAGGTAATAAGCGAAGTCTGCCCCTTTTTCCCAGCCCACTTTACTAACCCTTGACCATATTCACAGAAAGTGCCCGTTACCAGTCCGTAATCACACTTGGCAACCGCAACGTTCATTTAATAGTTTGAAATCAGGATCCCTACTTTCGATTTTTCTTGATTCAGATCCTTGTTTAAAGAGAAATTTATAAAATAACTTAAACAACAATCGGATATGCACTTTATTTGAATGGTGACTACTTCAATATAAGGGAATATTAAAATTATTTCAATTTACGACTTCAAATCATAATAACATGCTTGACAAATTCAAAATATGTCTGACTATTCAAATCAGATTATAAAAGTGCTTAAAATAAATATAAAATTGGTTAAGAAAATTATGAAATTATCACAAAGAGGGATATTATTTTGTTTTCTTCCTCCATTGAATAGATACCTTCGCTAAAGTGTTTTAATTTTAAATCTCATGAATTCACATATTTTACTTTTATATAAATAATAATGGCAATAAAAATTTACTTTGATTCATGACTATTTGTTTACTTTTACGTTAGTCCTTTTTCTTATGATTTGTTCTTTAGTCCTTTTTCTTATGATTTGATCTTTCTCTTCTTTTCATAATCTTTGATGATTATGATTGTAAGACCCTTTATACGGAACCTACAACTACTTACACACATGACACCAAAATTCTTGTACATACATTCATGGCATACAATTCTATTCATTTATAAAGATTGTCATCACTCCTTTGTCTATTCAATGATTGTACATATACATATTACAAAATTTTATATCCCTTAACATTATCATTTAAAAATAGTATTATATCATTACATTTATATGGTAATCCAAAAAAGATATTACACAAAAATCAAATTCTTAATTACAAACTATTAAGAAACTACAATTTCCTTCATAAATATACAACCATTCTTTAATCAAAATACACATCCAAAGGTACTCTAACGGTTGGCCTTGGTCCCCGTAGATAATCCATGTGTCTTAGTCCTATTACTTAGACCTACATAGAGTAACACCAGTGCTAAACTTGAAAGCTTAGTGGGAGAAACACTTAGTTTCGATGACCATTCACATTAATCATCTGCCAAGTATACACACATTCATGAATATTATAAACTCATGTAAACAATGATGACATAATTAAGCAAAGTACATGATGCAAATATGCTTCAATGTATTATTCATATGTCGTAAATTCATATTTATAAGCCAAATGTTGATTTGTAAAGCTCATTGATACAAATTATTAATGTTGTCATATTTTATCTTTTATCAATAACTGTTGAATTTCCTTTCTATGTTAGGCCTGCACATTCTTGTAGGTGTGGATAACGGAAGCTGTGGATATCCGAATATATCAAACTATAGATATCCGAAGGTATCAAACTGTGGATACCCGAAGGTATCAAACTATGGATACCTGAAATGGTCTCGAAATGAAGAGACCAGTGGTGTCGAACTGTAGTAACTACGTTGTAAACCTATAGGAATGCCTATAAATCCATCACCAAGACAATGAAGTAGGCGTTGTAATATTTCTTTTAATCATTTGCCAATTTCATAATTAATATATTGACAAATTACATGATATTCATCTGAAAGCATAAAATATGTTTTAAAGTTCATACATGCAAGTCATAACTTATCACCATTAGGATAGTATTAGAATCACACTTGTATAATCATACGATACACATATTAGCAATAAATATGCATATAAATCATCTATATACATGTAAATTTCCTTTAGCATACATTATGATCAATCTTAAATTTTAATATTTAATCACCCAATTTACATATAGTAAGTCCTATTTCATTTATTTCTAGGTGCATGCAAAGTTCTATAAATATTTAAAAAGGTTCAGATATGATTTGGTAAAAAAACATAAGTAAAAAACTCAAAACAGTGTAATTTGAGCTAAGCCCATGGTAGGTCTAAAAATAGGCAAACAAATCAGTCCAGAAAAAAATTACATGAAGGTCTCCACTTATTCCATAATTTTCATGTATCAAACATTCGATATAGGTGTTGAGGTCTTCTAACATTTATCTCCCTATATCTCTAGTTTCCATAGAACCAAAAATCATACCATTTGGACTTCTAAACAATGAGATATACACCAAACATCACAAGCTACTCCAATACAGGGACAACATCATATCACCATTTTGATCTCAATTTCCAATGTCATAAAGCTAGAATTAAGTAAGAGTCTCTTATAGAGATTTTTAATTCTATGTATTAAGTTTCATCTTTAATTGGAATAACTTAATTTTGAGGTCTATAGGCTGAGTTATGGCCAAAACAATAGGGCTGGTTCAAGTGAATCGAGAACCTAAGATAGAATTTCACTACACGTTACTCTCACTTGTCATATTCAACCAATTCCATGCAAAGTAACACTAAGACATCATTCCAAAAACCATTCCATGTCCAAATCAATCTTTGCACACATTCAAATATGTACATATACAGAAATTATCTAAGTTTAGTCCCAAACCTTGAAAATTTTCAATTAGCTCTTTTTCTATTATTCTTTCTTCTCTTCCCCTTTAGCTTTGCTTGATTCACCAACTAGAACACCATAAGTACATATCTCAATCCTATATCCAACCTTATAATTCAAGTTCTTCATGAGCAAAGCAAGAGAGATGAAGGTGAGAAGAAAAATCATAAACTTTTACCTTGATTTTCACGTAGGATTAGCTTGATTCCTTATGGAAAATGATGTGATTAAGGAGATGGAACGTAGAGGAGATGAGAAGAGAAAATTATGGAGTTAAAACCATACATACACATCCCTCTCCCCTCTCTTCTACTCCCCTTTTCATGAAGTTTCTAGTCTTAGACATATGTTTCAATCCCATTGGACCATATATTAATTTTTGGCAAAATTGTACATTTGGACCTTTTTCTTCCTTTAGTTCCCGTATTGGCATATAAAGTCATCAATTGATTTCATTCTAGTCCATATTTCACATATAATTATTCATGTCCATGCCTAAATGAATAAATTACCAATTTACCCCTTTCTTTTAAGTTAATTAGCGTTATGTCCCTTACTATGCTTAAATACACTTAATTCTTTATGTTCAATTCTTAATACACCTTAGACATATTATAATGCTTCTTGGGTATCTATTGGGGCCTTACAGAGAGGTTTAGTAGTACGCAATCTTACTCTTAGAGAGGTTGTTTAATCCAATGTTCTCCAACTCAGCTTATATTATGATTGTTGATTCAATAAACCATAAATGCACACCATCCATTAAATCTATCAAGTCATCATCCTTAACTGAATTGAAATAATTAAATCATTAAAATAATCTAACAATCTCTAACTTGACCTATGTTACAACTTGGTGATTCAACAAATCATAAACTCACACCACATATTGAATCTATCAAGTAATCATCCTTAACTAAATTGAAATGATTCGATCATGACAGTTATAAGTCATTTAATAATGTGATTCCTTCCTTATATCACATAACCAACTCAACTTAAAACAACTTTAGTTAAGGAGTACCATAATCTTTAACTTTATTGTCTTTTAAAAGACACAGTCTGTCATCACTCTGAAATAATACATACATACAATATAATATAGAAAACAAGCAAACAAGCAAAAATATAACTTTAATTGAATTCATAAATATAACAATAATACGAGTAAGTCAACCATATACTTACTCGTATATATATCATACTATCATACTAACAAGGACTTGTCCATAATGCCCATCTGTTCAACATAGATAGAAAATATAGAAAACAAGCAAATAAACAAAATATAACTTTAATTGAATTCATAAATATAACAATAATACGAGTAAGTCAATATATATTTATATATACATATGGTTGACTTAATCGTATATATATCATACTATGATACTAACAAGGACTTGTCCATAATGCCCATCTGTTCAACCTAGATAGAAAATTTTTTGGATAAAAATTCTTTAGTTAACGTAGCCACTATCATCAGGTCAATTCTAATATGCTCATTCAATACTTTTTATTTCTCCACTTTTTCTTTGATAGACAAGTACTTTAAATCTATATGGTTTACACCCTTTGAATACTTGTTACTCCTAAAAAAGAAGACTTATCACAGTAAATACTTAGTGACCTAGTTATATTATCAACAATACCAAGCCTTAAGATAAAATTTTATAACCATAACACATGAACAGTGGCCTCAAAGCTTGCAACAAATTCAGCCTCTATAGTGAAATTATCAATGACAAACTACTTTCCACTCTTCTAAGAAACTACTCCTCCATCCAAAAGGAACATATGACCGAATGTCGATTTCATCGAGTCCACATATCAAACATACTCTGGATTAGAGTAGCTAATCATTTCAATGTAATTTGACCTTCTTTACATGAGCATGTAACCCTTAATGCCTTGTAAGTACCTACAGACTTTCTTTGCAACTTTCTAGTTATCTATTATGAGATTACTTTGATATTGACCTAATATTCCAATAACAAAGATGATATCCAACTAAGTGCATGTTTGAGCATATATGCTCAAACGTATAGGGAGTAGATTTCATTACCTTCTATTCTAAATTGTTCTTGTGACATTACATTTCACTACACTTATCCCCATTTTAAAATGAAATTATTCTTGCATATCATTTTCCCATTCTAAATCTCTCAATTACTTTATTGATGTAGTCTTTCTGAGATAATACTGGCCGACCTTATGATATATCACTGAATATTTCTATTTTCATCACATAGGATTTCTTACTCACATAGGATTGTTGGACGGATTGACCAAAAGCTTAGAATCCATATGTCGACAATCCTAACCTAACATTTCGATTTTCAATTGCAAACTCAGAATGGGTGTTATTAAAATGTTTCCATGCGAGTGCATCTGATGGATGACTCATTATTTCATCTTCCTATTCATGTTCATTATGTCATCTTGTGTAAGATATAGTAAAATCAAAGGCATATAGTCTTTGAAGTCTTAGAGTTAATGGAAAATAATACATCCGCTTCCAAGGTACTAATTTCTGCTTCGTAATACGCTTTCTTGGTTTGAACCTAGATTGACCATAAAATTTACACTCTTATAATTCCACATCATCTCCCTAAAACAACATGCATCTCAAATTGTAACAATTAATTTTCTCAAATGGCAAACCAAGGCCTCTAATAAGTTTCTACATATTGTAAAAATTATCGACCATTTTATGATCAGGCGGCAATGATTCATTATACAAAACAAAAATTTTATCTAAACTTCGATCAGAAATATGCCCTTCAAACTTTATGTTCAATATTCGAGCAATTAAAGATGATTAAGTCATAGTCTTACAATTTGGCCATAATTCTTGATCAGTTGATTTTAGTAAGTCAAAAAACTTTTTTTCATTTGGGTTAGTTCTTCTTCAAGATTTTCTATATTTGCTTTAAAGATATAACTGGCTGCATCATAAACCATTTGGATGTAAGGATTTTCTGTTGCACTAAAATCCACTCCCTCCTTCAAACCTATCTACATTTATTGATGAGTTTACTTCATTACCCTTTGAGCTGCTACAAATTAATGGCTCTCCATGTCGTATCCACTCAAAATAATTTGGAACAAATCCTTTTTTTAACAAATGGAGATTCACTTCATCAATAGGAAGAAAGTGAATATGTTTGTATTTTTTATATGGACATCTGATTTTTGAACCATCCATATATGCAGGTTAAGAACATGCATAGTCAGTAATAGCTTGAACTCCCTCAACAAACTCAAGATTAATGAAACTATCGGGTTTTAATCATCTATACATCCAAGATCTATCAACATTACTTATTTATGCAAAAATGTTATTTTAAAAAGTGATTTCATAGTTAGATATAATAATCGTTATGGAAGTATCCATATTAATCTTATAAAACATTTAATCTTTAATTTACACATTAACAATTACACAAGAAGAAAGCATTGTATTATAGCATATGCATAAATTTCTCTAATGTCAAATGACAGGGAAATATTTTAGGTTGCATATAATGTCAACTAATTTCAAATATCTACTGTTCATATCAACTAACTAGTGATAATATTTAGAGAGGACTTAATAGAATTACATTGTTTCTTCATCTAAGCAGTTATCTAAGCATTATATGATCGAGATGTTTACTTGTACGTAAATAAATCATACTTTAGAATCATTAAACGAAAACCCATTTGAGAAAAAGACAACAAAGTAAGTACCTTTATACTCTAGAAATTAAGAAATGAACACCTGGTAGAGAGAGAGACCCAATATAATGATGGTGAGGACAACAAATACCACAAATAATGCCTAGTATAAAATACCCACTCAAGTTATAACCCAGTTAAAATATTTCTGCAATTTTATCAGAAATTGTAATAGCCTACAGCTAGTCAAATAAACCAGAAAAATATGAATGAAGTAGCACAACTAACCAAAACGAAAAATGCCCAGGACAGAAGCTGTAACAAGTCCCTAACAGCAACCCACATAATCCAACCAAAAATAAATTAACTTCACTCAAACCAATCAATAATACAACTACTGTATGAATAAAATAAAATCATATAGTCATTATTGTAAGAGAGGAAAAACTATTATCATTCATCAAATTGAACTTTATACAACAGGTAGGATTCAATTAAAAAAATTACAAATGTGCTAATTATAATAAAGGTGAGAATCATTTTGCTAATCAAAGCACTGAAAGTGTTATGTTGAGGTCAGTCTAAGACTTAGGGTCGGGAATTAGTTCGCAAAAAGAAAAGTTTAATCTATTAAACAAAAGACCAAGATTAGAGTACCTATTAAACAAAAGACCTTCCTACTCACTAGATCCTAATTATCAGGACAATTATCTTTGGCTTGGAGTACCTATTAAGATTTTTTTTAGTAAAGCTTATAATAGATGGATATATAGTTCAAAACAAGATGACTAAGCAAGGTGAATGGCAAGTTCATGTTGAAATCCGAGCGACCAAATCAACTTGAATATAGATCTGGTACAATTTCTCTAATAAAATAAAAAGCAGCATATGCATAAAGTACAAGGCTAATTAAAATAGATATTGAGACTACAATAATGCAACAATCATGTCAAGGTTACATCAACAAGATTACCGAATCTACTAAATTTGACTTCAATAATAAAACAAAAATTAAACTAAGAGAAAGAACTAAAGCCACATTGAAGACATCCAACTGCAATAACCACTTGCTTCAAGAATCAAAACTCATCATGAAACATGATTGAACTATCTAAAGAAAAAAAGAATCAAGAAAATGAAATAGTGAGCCAGTTCAAACAGATCCTCTATTCTCTTTAGTATAAACCTCATTTCTGGAACAAATATTAGGTAATGAAATTGGATTCCACGGTCTACAACAAAACAATAAATTAATAATGAAATAATGGAAGGACAAATATCCTAGAATTTTATTTTCTATAAAGGTATCCAATAGTTATGCCAATGAAACATACAATGGATCAATTTGCCTAGAACCTAATGATAACCAAACTGTTGGCAAAATCAGGACACAACCTTGATTGTAAAATCACGAAAATATAACCATGAGGTTACATGTTTAGAACTAACAGAAACAGTGTTAAGACTAATAACAACAATACCAATATCGATGAACTTAACAATAACAAATCAGGAACATATAATAATGGTTTAGAACCAACGAAAACAACAACAAGGCTAATAACAACAGCGCCAACATTGATGAATCAAAAAAATGCAAAAAAATCTCCACAAGCATAGCAGGTCATGATGACCTGAATAATAGGCATAAAGTCACTAGCTACGATAGTCAAAAAGATGAAGAATCATAAAACACAACAAGTGCCTAATATTACCAAACGTTTTTTTTATCATCTTACATGTCAAGTTTAAATTGGTAGCTTAAGCATATCCAAAAGGGAGTCTTAAACCAAAAATATAAAACCTTAAATCTAGGCAACTTAATCACTGAGAAAACTTAAAACATTGTAGAAAGGTACATTCCAAAGAAGTTATGGTGCAAACGATTATAATGAGTGTAAGAGAACAACTAATAAGCTGGGAAATAGGATGTGTTTAAATGAAAAAAGGACATAATTTCAACTCTTACCTGGATTGAGTTTAACCCTTGTCCCTGGATCCCCATGACTTCCCCTCGTTGAAATTCTAGGCTAGCAACGGTGGAAATCGATTAAAGGAAGTATGAGAAAGAGGACACATGCTATCATAACACAAATCCTTACCTTTGGTTGCTATAAACATGCAAAGACTAATCATCCTTCAAATCGTTAGTTGCATCTCTGAACCCTAATAAGGAAAGCCAGAATCGCGAGTCTCATGGGGGGGTGTATTTTTGCCCCTTTTCTGAAACTCAAGCAACGTTGTCGTCCCAACCATACGCCGACATTTTAAGAATTTACCTATAGAAATATATTTCCATTAGGAAATTTCCTACGGAAACATATTTTCGTAAGGAAATTGCCTACGGACAATTGAATTTCTTTTTCCATCGGTTAATTTCATACATAATTTTCACCGGAAATCATTAATGTCTATTTTTATGACGACTTTTACTATTTTGTCGCTAAGTTCTAACGGTAATATTCCCTCCTATTATAAGTTTATAACGACATATTTTTTATGTTACAAAATATTTTTTCCTAAAATATTTACCTACAGAAAGTAATTTTCATCGCTAATTTACTACATGATTTTTTCCTATAGGAAATTTTCTATCCGTAATTTGCAATTTTCTTGTAATGCAGTAGTACTTAATACATGCATCTACAAGGATAAAGATATAGTGCTATAACTTAACATACTTTTAATCGTGTCTATAAGAGTACAATTTCGTTTTTTAGTTATAACATTTTATTATGATATATCGAGCAATGTATATTGTGCACATATTCCTAAAGTTGCGAATACCATACCGACCCTGGTATCGGATTGAGTTCTAGTATGTTACTGTACCAGTACTGCTCAATATCGGGTACTGTTTCGAGTAAATTTTTAAATTTATGAAATAATCCTTGAATTTTTAAAAAATTGCAAAATAGTATATTGTCATGTTGTACAGTTGTATTGTATACTTTATAAGTTTACATTAACCATGTCTCCAAAAATTATAATAATAAATGATAACCATAATTAATATGAAATAACAATAATTTTCAGATATTTCACATATAAATAATAACCATAATTAATATGAAAAAAGACAAT
>JANZLC010000202.1:7260196-7276519 GCA_026413385.1 Erythroxylum gracilipes | reverse complement strand
AATAAAAATTAACTAGCTTTACATATTTAAAATTATTATACTTCTATTAAAAATAATTATATGTAAATTAATACATCAATTTATAACTTTTATTTTGATTATTCAGCCCCAATACACGATCTCTTGGACATGATTGAACATACTTAGACTAATGGGAAGGGTTAAAAATCAAATTTGCAGGGACAAGGTAAATTGGTTTTCCTTATAATTTTTATAAGTCATGTCCTTAGAAGTTATTTTACATATAAATGGCTAATACTAAACAGCTAATTTTTTCAAATATTTCTATCAAACAGCTACTTCAATCCGCTGGTCAAATCAGCTGATAGAATCAGCTATCAACTAACAGCTAATGTAATCAGCCGATTGTTAAATAGGGCCTTTGACTATCATAGTGAATTTGAACTTTACCTTGATCCATGCCACTTCCATCACTATTTCTATAAGATCTTGAACCATTTTCTTGTACTCTACTTTAATTGTAGATAATGTAATCGTAAACTATATCGTTGCTTTTCAATAAATAGGCCCTCCTGTAAGAATAAAGTCATGTTTTGTAATAGACTTTTAGTTATCTAAATCTCTTGCATAGTTTAAATCCATATATCCTACAATCGAATGGTCACCTTGATGTTTACTAAACACAATTGAATGGTTTGGCATAAAGTACTTGAATATCCACTTAGTTGCTTCCTAATAATGTATTCTAAATTTTGACATGTACTTACTAACATGACTAATAATATGAGCTAAATCTAGCTTAGTACAAGTTATTGTATATGTTAAACATCTAATAATGCTAGCATATAGTCCCTTAGACATATCACTGACCTCTACATTTTTCTAGCATTGTTATAGAAAACAATCTAAGGTGACTTGCTAATAAAGTACTAATGAATTTTGCCTTGCTCACTTTAAATTTATCCAGTACCTTCTTAATGTAGTTATTTTGAGATAGTCACAATTTTTTATATCTCCTATCATTTTTATCTCCATTCATATTATTTTCTTAATAACAATCAAATTCTTCATCCCAAATTCCTTTCGCAATAAGGTCTTTAACTTGTTCGCATCATTTGTACTCTTTGTTAAAATCCACAAATCATCCATATATAGTAATAAAAAATAAATGATCCATCATCAAGGCTCTTAACATATACACAATAATCATACTCACATTTCTTATAAGAGCCAAAGCTTTTATACTATTATTGTACTAATTGCTTCAATTTATGAAGTGACTTCTCAATTTATGCATTAGATGCACTTTTCTGCATTAAATAAATCATTCGATTTGCTCTTCTCTAAATGTATATCTAAACTAGCTATTAATTAACATCATCAAAATCAGGATAGAAATATGTTTAACTACTAAGAAAAATATCTTATCATAATCAATTCTCTCTTATTAGGCATATCCTTTTACTACTAGTCAAGCCTAAACTTTTTTCCTTTCTTTTTTTTCTTTCTATTGTTGCCTTCCTCTTGTATACCCACTTGTATCCTATAGGCCTCTTCCTTTCAAAAATTTATACCAGCTCCCATATGAGTTTTATGCAAAAACTATACCTCATCCACTGTAGCTCTCATCCATTTATCTTTCTTTTGACTATTCAAACCCTCTTCAAAATACCTATTTCTTGTTATGAGTGCGAAAGATATCGAGTATTTAAGCCATAATCTGTTTGGTGACCTAATAACATGTCTAACTCCATTTGTGATTATACCATGTTGATACTTTACTTATGATATCATTCTTTAATTTGAATTATCTACCTCTTTCAAGTCTCCTCCAGGCTAATCTAGTTCCACTTATATTACCTTTGTTGGTCCTGATGGATCCTCTCTATATATTTATTTCAAAGTATGCTACTTACTAAACATTATATCCTACTATTGACCATCTTTTATGATGATGAGTCCCAAAACTTAAATACTTTCATATTTTTATGGTAACCCATAAATATACAGTTCTTCGATTTTAAATTAAGATTGGACCTCTCATCATTAAAAATATGAATGCGAAATATTTAAAGATTTTCAAATTTGAAAGATCTACCTTATTTATCACCCATACTTTCTTTACTACTCTATCATTCAGTGATGTCCATAGTGATATACCATACTCATTACTTTAGATTAAAAAATATTAGGCAGCTTGCTTTCAACTTCAAATACTTGGCCTTTTCAGTAATGGATATGCTTATCCTCTCATAAACATTGTTTTGCTATAGTATTTCTCGAATTATATTGTATCTTTGAAGCTTATGTTCCTCATAAAATTTCTAGAATTATGTGTATGTGTACTTAATGCCATTTTCTAATCTCAAGTGCTTGATTTTTTTACCTTAGCTAGCTTTCCATAGCTTAAACTCTACAAAGACCTCTGACTTATACATCATGAAGTATACATAGAATTTTCTTGAAAAGTCATCAATGAATGTCATATAGTACAAAGATCTACCCAACAACAACTCTCTAATAGGACCTTATATGTTAGTATGCATAAAGTTTAGGGGCCGTTTGGTTCCACTTCTGTTTTTCTGTTGTTGTTTTTGGTTTCTGTTTCCTGTTTTTGGTTTCTGTTTTTTTCCTTAAAAAAACGAAAACCTGTTTGGTTGAGATTTGTAATATAAAAATTGAAAACAAAAACCTGTTTGGTTAAGATTTCTAATAAAAAACTGAAAACAAAAACATGTTTGGTTTTATTATCATATTTCTATTTTTTTGTAATTATACTATTATGTGTAATAATTATAATCTAATACATTATATTTTTAAATTAATTAATTATCATTATAGCTAAAATTAAATATATACTAATCAAATATTATTAAAAAATTACACATTAATTGTATATAATAAAATTACATAAATTAGAAATTACATTAAGTCGTTCTAATCAATAAAAGATGTCCCTTATAATTACCAAAAAAATTGTTCATCATACTATAATTCTTGAAAATTTAATAGAATTATCATTTAAAAAAAGAAACATAAATCAATTAGAAATAATATAATCACTCCACATTTGTCTAGCAATTTCATCTGCATAAAAGGATAAATGCATTAAATGCTCCAACAGTTACATTTAATGCAAGAACATTTGTTTATTTTAAAGATGAATCTAGATAACAAATTCATTGCTTTTCATTCAATAAAAAATGCCATACACACTTGCACAAAAGGTAAATGCATTTAATGCTTCAACATTTACATTTAATGCATGAGTATTTGTTTATTTTAAAGATGAATGTAGACAAACAAGTTAAGTACTTTTCATTCAATAAAAAACGTCATACATACGAAGATTTGCATGCGAGGCACGTAAATGCATTTAATGCATGAATTTTTTTCTCTTGTAACAATTGGTATATGATCGACAACAACATTGTTTCCAAAACCAGTGACATCCAACTGCTCCTCTTGATAAACATGGTCACTAATAATACCGAAATCTTCACCAGGAGGGAGTTGAATAGAATCAAGATTGACATTAGAGAGACCGACTCCAGCAACGGCTGCCCTGGCCTCAATATCTCTCATAGTCATAATGTCTCCCGTAAGCAAAAGTTGGCTTCTAAATCTAGAGAGAAACGTAGTTACTGACGAGAAGGAGCTTCAAGAAGCTCTGGGAGGGGAGGAAAGTGCGAGAGTTCTAGTGCAGTATCAAGGAGGGAATTTCCGAAAAGTTTTAGGTCGGAGAGAGAGGTGTACGAGGAGATTTGGTAGTGGCAATAGCAAATCATCACCGGTACAGATAACCACATTCGAAAACAACACAAATAATAGTTGACCAACGGTTTAGAAAATGCAAATATACAAATAACCACATAAGAAAACAAACCTGAAATTGTGTGATGTGATGAGCTGCAAGAGATAGTAGAAGACGCCGAAGATGATGAAGTTGATTTATATATGCAAGACTTTTTAACAGAGGAAGAGGCCGAAGATGCAGAGTCAGCGGCGCAGGAAACATGAACTATGAAAACTTGTTTTAAAAACATACAGAAACATTATTTTCTCGTTTTTGCAAAGTCGTTGCAATTTTCTTATTTTTGAAAACGAAAAATCGCAATATCCTCGACCAAACAAGTTTTAAGCGGCTGTTTATTCTTTTTTTAAAACGACAACGAAAAACAAAACGAAACCAAACAACCCGTAATAACTACTTGTTTTGGTTTTTAAATTCATTAAAAGAAATCTTTAATTGAACTTTTAAATTATATTTTTTATTTTCCTTTCTTCTTATTTTCGTAATTAATAAAATTATAAGAATTGACTTTTAGTTTTGTAACTTATTGTTGCTCTTAAATTATCGAGTTTTTTTGGAAGGACGATTGCTACCGTGGGTTCAGTAAATCATATATCATATTAATGGTATTGCTGACACAGACAAGAGAACGGCCACGAAAGCAACAACAAATGTTTATATGTAAATACAAAATCCACAGTTTAACTGTAGAATCTTGGAATATTAACATTTCCCGATGCTACAGGATCGTCAAAATGTCTTGCATTGCATTGCATACAACCAATTTATTGCATCCGCTTGTTTCTTATTATCAGATAATCTGCAAATGCCAATACTTAAAATTTAACGGCATTAATAGACACGGGCCTTAGGTGGGAATGATTCAATCTCATCATCTAAGGTGTTCATGTGAACTGGCCTGTAATCAAGACGAACTTTCTCGTTCTCCCAGTATCTGCAAAATGCAAGTGAAAATACTGAATCCAAAATTTACCAATTGGCTAACAACAAACACAACACATGACACTTTAGGAAACACCCACAAGAATCAACTAGCGAGACTAATGTCCATATCACTAATATTTCATCCCAAAAAGACTTACCCTAATGTGTGTTTCATCCAGTTCTCGTCATCTCTTTTCTGCGATAATTAACCATCTTATTTAGTAAACAAGATGACAACTGGCAATAAAACAGAACAATCAACTGATAGCAGAACTAATACAAACCGTGAAGTCTTCGCGAGCATGTGCTCCTCTGCTTTCTTTACGGGCTTCGGCAGAATGCATAGTGATACATGCATTTATCAAAAGGTTTTCCAACTCAATTGTCTCGATCAAATCAGAGTTCCTACCATAATTCATCAAAATTTAAGCTTGAAGAAAATAATAATCCAATAATTTGATAACTTGACATTCTCACAAGTAGCACACCATATTAAACTTCGGTCTTTCAATTTTACATCATGAAAGCTCTCCCATGCCTTGTCAATCAGCTGGCATCCTAAACAAGTAGCAAAGACAGTGACAAGGACAAGTATAAATTAGATACAATCAATACAAATTGTTCATCATAACATAACAGTTTATTAGATTTAGTCCATCTGGAAACACAGCAAAGATAACAATTATTGCCTTAGAATGTCAAGAATGTTCTACATTGCCCCCATGCTACTAAATACTTATTGGTCTGTAATAGAAAGGCAACCCCTTATTCAATACCCACCTGTCCCAATCTTCTGTCCAGCCAAAATAACCCAAAAACAAAAAAGAAAGAGAGAGAAATAAAGCAAAGGAGAATGGAGAAGAAAATTAGGCATACAATAATAATGAAAACCACATGGTTGTGATTTCGAGGAAAATGAAGTATAACTGGCTGTAAGTTAGGGTACCTTCTTCCAATGTTTCCTGTGTACGGAACACGGCAGCATTAGTTTGCATTACTTTCTGCATTTTCAATCGGATTTGTGATGTAGGCAATGATCCATTTGAATTTCTTAGTTTATCAAGCCAGGCAATTGTCTTCTCCCCAGCATCCTTTTCTAAAGGCTTCTGATTTTCTCCTGCAAGATAAGAAGCATAGGCTTTTCAATCATATTAAAGCAGTAAGGACTTTAACTCTCTATCAATTAATATCATATAGATGTCTACAGCTGTTCTGATCAACTACAGATCAGGGCCTTCATTGCTCACACATAAATGGTAACTCTAAATTAGCCACAATTAAACAATCAACTTGCCTGGTCTATGGATCTCTGCTACTCTATTAGCACAAGCTCGACCAAAAACTACAATGTCAAGAAGAGAATTTGCACCAAGGCGATTGGCACCATGAACTGACGCACAGGCTGCCTCCCCAGCAGCCATAAGTCCAGGAACAACAGCATCTGGATCATTGCCTTTGACAGTAACTACCTGAACAATAATTTTCAATATGAAATCAGAAAGCAAGATTCCAAGATTGTGCAATGAGTCGCTTGTATGGCATGAGCACCATGAAATGAGAAGAAAATTATACTCTATGGTCACCCAAAAGTAACTGCCTTGTCTAGTTGCTGTTTATTTGTCAATTTCTTTGAAAAACAATCTTTTGAAAATTAGCTGAATATTCAATCAAATGTTCACCATAGTAACGTATTAAGTGACGTTTTAGCTTCCTATACTTGTTTTATGACACAGTTAATCATGATAAAAGAACCCAACATATGCAAAATCTTACCTCTCCATGATAATTTGTAGGAATTCCACCCATGTTGTAATGCACAGTAGGTAAGACAGGAATGGGTTCCTTTGTCACGTCAACACCAGCAAAAATGGCAGCAGTTTCAGAGATACCAGGAAGTCTCTCCTTTAGTACTTCTGGTGGCAAGTGATTTAAGTGTAAATATATGTGATCCTTCAAAGGTCCTGCAAGACATTAATAACTCAATCAAATCATAAAACGGAAGTGTTGAACTAAAATTAGAAGGTACAACCTCTCAAAATTTTGTGGATAGTGATAGCATTAGTAAGGACAAAATATATAGATAACTCTCATTACCTATCCTCATTTACTAGCAAAACAAAATACTCTTCTGGATCATGCCAGAAACTATGTACAGTTCTGAGGAACTGCCAACACGATTTCTTCACAGGACCATTATTTAGCTCAAGTATTGGTGAATGAGTAAATACTCATCTTCTAGTTACATGAATTATCTAAATATGGGAACCAATCGTACCTACACCACGACCCTCCCGAATTTCTATTGTCATAGACCTGGAAACAACATCTCGTGAAGCAAGATCCTTTGCAGTAGGTGCATATCTTTCCATAAACCGTTCACCTTCACTATTCCTGAGAATACCACCTTCGCCACGAGATCCTACAAAAGCAGACAAAGATTTGGAATACAAATTTTTCTTATCACCTGAATCAAACTAACTTAAGTTCACCAGAAAAACAACTAAAGAGTTGCAACTCAGTATGGTCTAATCTGAACAGGACACCAAATGATCATATGGTTTGATTAGCATATAAGCAAAGAAGGAAACACCTATCAACTTCAAAAAGCTCTTACCTTCAGTAATGAGACATCCAGCACCATATATGCCAGTAGGATGGAATTGAACAAACTCAAGATCCTGGAGAAGATATTGTGTCCATAAACGTTAATGTATTTTTGTGTAAACAAGAAGACAATTCCGTATAAACATTTCAGGATCTAGAAACAAAACCAACCTGGAGCGGAACCCCAGCCCTTGCAACCATAGCATTGCCATCTCCAGTGCATGTATGAGCAGAGGTTGCAGAAAAATATGCCCTGCCATAGCCCTGAAAGAAACAAACATGTAAAAGACAGATAGATACACTAAAATGACACAATTTAATTCCAGTACTACTTGAAATAAAACACATCCATTACCAAAAACAAAACAAAAAAACTATACCCCTGTGGCCAGAATTGTTGAAGCAGCACGTATTCGATGTAATGTTCCATCCTCCATATTCATTGCAATTACTCCTTGGCAACTACCTGAATATTGGATATCAAGAATTTTTTCACATTCACAACTGTCTTCCGAAAACAGCATTTGTAATGTAGATAACTGAGTTAATTTAGATTAGCACAAGTGGCCAGGAACCACACCTTGTCTTGGATATGACTAGCTTACCATGCTATGAACAATGAATACTGCAAGACAACTAGCTAGCAGACCCTAAAGTAAAGATCTGCATCTTACTAGAAGCTCACAACAAGTAGATAAATGCTGTTAATTTGGATTAGCATAAGTGCCAGTAACCAGGCCATCTCTTGGATATGACTGGCATACCATGACATGAACAATGAATACTGCTAGACAACTAACTAGCAGACCCTTAGAATGGAAAGATCTTCATCTCAGTAGAAACTCACAACTGATGCACTAGTGAGTATATACTTTTGGCATATGGTGCAAGTAACATACATGGAGCAATTTCACAGAAAAAAAGTCCAAAAGCTTAAGTAGCCGTACTGTCCAATAGGAAAGAGAAAATCCTCAAAACCTTTAAATTCTGCCTGCTATATATTTATATCCCTAGTGGGGCAAATGTATGACTTCCATCAATTAGAGTGAAGTACAAAAAAGATAACTGTCAAAAACAATTATAAGCTTCATTTGGAACATACCATCATTGTTCATCAGTAGATCCAAGGCAAAATATTCAACAAAGAACTGTGTATTATGTTTCATAGCTTGGCCATAGAGAGTATGTAGAAGAGCATGCCCAGTTCTGTCAGCAGCACATGCACAACGATACGCTTGGCCACCTATGGCAATTGCAACCAAGAACCAAATACAGAAAATTACTGGTGGAAACCAATCATCTGATTATTTGATTTCCGAATTTAATGTATTAGTTCTTACCTTTTCCAAAATCTAGACTTTGACCACCAAATGCACGCTGATAAATTTTTCCGTCTTCTGTTCGAGAAAATGGTAACCCATAGTTCTCAAGTTCAATAACTGCTTTTGGTGCCTCCCTGCACATGTATTGTATAGCATCCTGATCACCTGTAGAAAAATCCTCAAGATTAATGCCCAAGCAATGAGTTGTGAGTTGTGACATTAAGAAAGAATAGTAATATGGTAAAATAGCAAACATGCAGCTGCATAATTTAAGTTGAGCTACATGGTCAATTAAGTGTTGTTCCAGTGAAAGTAACACCTCCACTTTTATATCTTCACAGCTACAGAAAGTTTAATGATTACAAACATCCAAGCAGTCATGTTGCTCTACTGCACAAGTTCAACAAGCATAGAACGCAATAAACCTTCTGTTAGATAGTCTATATGCTTTAGAATAACATGTCTTCAAAACACTAGGTTATAGACCAGATAAGGAGCACATAATCCAAGAGCAGAGCAAGAAGCACACCTAACCAGTCACTTCCTTTAACAGTGTCATACATGTGCCACCTCCAATCATCTTCTGTCATATTTCCTAGAGCAGCATTAATACCACCCTGCCAGATACAGAATTGCATGTCAACAAAATTTCTATCCAAAGAAGATGGAAACTTGTAGGGTTCTCCTATCCGTTGAGCATTACACCAGTTATGTCTCCAATAACTACAAAAATTCAAAAGGCTGAATCCTTCACTACAAAGTTATACAGACACAATTATCATTCATGCCCAGTTAATAATCATATTAAGCACAAAGGACAAACATGCTCCCAGGATTCCTATCAACAACACCCAATTGCTCCAAAATGAATTACTCCCGACATAAATATTTCTTGAAAGAGAAAGATGACTCCAGCACATCAAGAACCTCAATTAATTTCTCAAAAGGATGTTTCTTTTACTTGTCACATTCATTCATGTCCCTTCTTTCATGATCAAAATTCAATGCAAGTTTGGAAAATGTAAATGCTATATTCATATGAAAAACAAATACTTGTAGCATCATTCGATCAAAATACTCCAATCTAACATGAAATATACCTGTGCTGCAACAGTGTGAGAACGGGTTGGGAACAGCTTGGTAATGCAAGCGGTTCTGAATCCATGTTCTGAGAGTCCAATGGCAGCCCTCAGTCCAGCACCACCAGCTCCTACCACAACTGCATCATATGTATGATCAACAATCGTATACGAGGATCTCCCACCAGTCTGCCACAAAATCATTGCAAACATCAATACCAAACACTGTTTGCAAAGGTAAACTATATTCTCAATTGGAAGTACAGGCAAAGTTATGCGCCCACAAATATATGCTAATGGATTGAACAGAACAAAGAAGAAATGGCGAAGAACAACACCTAAAATATAACTAAGAGAAGAGCACAATGTTCCAACTTTACAAATCGATAAAACAATGATAGGAAAAGTTTTCGCTGATACAAACTTCAACAATTTAGATACCATAGCAGTTTTTAGTTATTTTTAAAACTTCCTCAGTAATAGAGCCATTGACCTCAAACTGATACTTAGAACAAACTGTATCGACTTCGTTAAATTGAATATCTCCATTTTCTTCATTAAATCGAGTCTAATTCTCTTTCTCAACCTCCAAACAGAGATTTTTAGAAAATGAAAAACTGCGTGTGGACACATAACGGCAACGCCAACCTGAGCAACTAGCAATAGAATTGGCAAAAAAAAAAAAAGCAAAGAAAAGCCACTGGTACGTGATAAGATCCTTTATTATAAAACAAAGAGAGAAATTATCAACTACCAACTGCTACTGCTACTTCAGAAAATTGGAAGAGAAATCTATTAAACCGATAACAATGTGAAAACACGAACAGAAAATAGTAGAGTAACAAAAAAGAGGCTGACACTTACCGAATCGGTAGAGAAAAATCTAGAAATGTGAGATCTAACAGAGTCATTAGCGATCCATCTCTTGGAAGAAGAAGACGAAGGAACACGGAGGCCACGAGCCACGCACCGCCACATCACTCTCGTCGACTCTCTATCTCTAGGCTTAGATAGTGAATTGGTTAATAAAGCGCTTATTTCAGGGAGAGAGAATCAGTTGTACGAAAAGCCGAAAAGTAGACCCAAAAAAAGTGTAGAATGGGCGAAACTGGGAGGTTTTATTGAACCGAAAGCCACCACGTTCCTGGGTTGGCGACCTAGAAATCAAATATGCTGATGTACACAAAGCACTTCCCCGTGACAAACTACTAAAATGCCACTTTCTCTCTTTCTCTTTAAATAAAATTGCCATTAAAGTAGTCCCACCCAAGCAGGATGCAGGTCAAAGGAAGACTATAAATGCCCAGGCACGTAGGGTATGTTTGATTAAAAATAAGTTTTTAAGAATAGTTTATAATTGAATAAAATAAAATAAAATGGAATAAAATATAACGGTAAATAAATGAATAAAATGAAATGGAATGGAATAAAATGAAATAGTTTATAATAAAATGGAATGACATATATAAATAGAGGAATAAAATGAAATGAAATGAAATAAAATAAAATAGTTTATAATAGAATAAAATGAAATTGAATGGAATGGAATGGAATGGAATAGAATATTAAATAAATGTAATATTAAAATATTGTTATTTAGAAAAGACGGAAGAGTTTATAATGTAATATAGTGAAATGTTATTTGGAAGAAGAATTCATAATATAATATAGTGAAATTTTGTTTATCATTTTCCATTCCATCGTAAATTCTCCAAATTGAAGATAACTTATTTTTATTATTTATAATAAAATGAGATGTAATATTAAACTCTACATTTCCATCATATTCTATTATATTATATTATAAACCCTTTTCTTAAACGATGAAATAATATTATATTATATTTTATTATATTAATAATCATCCAACCAAACATATCCTTAGGATAAAAGATAAAAACATCCCTAGTAGTTAGAGAAATTAAATTAAAAAACTCTATATAGTTTAAAATTCTCAAAAAGGGTTTCTCTTGTTTCACATTCATCAGAAAATTCCTTACGGTTGACTTCCATCAAAAACATTAACGTAATTTGTGACATATCAATGTTAAGCCACGTGGACCAATCAAAACATGCTAATGTAGCAATATTAGGTCACGTATATCAATTACTTGACCCAAAATATGGAATTGTCTAAGTTTAAATGTGGTTCACCTGTTTAGTTTAGTGATTTAGGGGAAATAGACTAGTGGGTTGGACATATTAGTTAGACAGATTGGGTTAAGTTAGGACGGTTAGGCTATGTTTCGTTAGACATAAGATTCTTAATGAAATAGAATATAAATAAATGTAATATTAGAAAATTATTATTTGAAAGGGATGGAAGGGTTCATAAGGTAATATAATAAAATATTGTTTGGAAGAATAGATTATAACGTAATATAGTAAAAAGTTGTTAATCATTTTACATTCCATCCTAAACCTTTCAAATCGGAAGTTTCTTATTTTTACAGTTTAGGATGGAATGATATGTAATATAAAACTTTTATCTTTCATCTCATTCTTTTATAAACTTTCCTCCCAAACGATAGTATAATATTATATTCTACCTTATTCTATTAATAAACTGTCAACTAAACATATCTTTTAAGGTGAGATGAATTTTTGAGTCAAATAATTGGTACATGTGGCCTAACATTCTCACGTAAGCATACTTTAATTATTCAACATAGCTTAACATCGCCACTCTGGTGAAAATAAGAGGGATTTTTTTTCCAAAAATTCTAGACTATAAAGTTTTTTTTTCAAAATTTTATTTAGTATAAGGGATATTTTTTATCTTTTAGCCCCGAGAACTTGTTATAATTTGTGTTCTGCATCAACAGAGCTCTTCGAGCAGATCATTCTTCGGGTGAAGAACGCGGAGAGGCAGATGCAACCCCTTGTGGCATGAAGCATTAGGTTCTTTTGGTTGACGCAGACTTGAGAGAGGACCAACCAACGGAATTTGGCAGAGGAACAAGCCACGTTGCCTGAGCCCTCACCACTGAGCTCCATGCCATTACTTTCTATACGCAATCGCTTAAATTAAAGCCAACTTTGTAAATTAAGACAGTAAGCAACTGTTGCACGTCTACACCCCGAATTCCTTTCAACTGGCATAAGGTGTTTGGTAACGATGTGAAGGTAAAGGTATAATAACGATAAGAAACGAATCTAATTGACTGTGTAAAGTTGAATTGATTCAAAACCTTAAAATGGATCATTTTCATCCATTAAAAGACATTTAATTACATAAAAAAATATGTTTTTAATTATTAAACATCAAATGAAGAAGAATTTTCATTTTTTATTGACACCCTCCCTTCCTCTAATTGTAAGAATTCAAGTTCGAGTGGCCCTTTGAGTTGGGAATCAACCTTTGAGGTCAAAGAATTCAAGTTCGAGTATATATGGATGAGAAATGCTCTACCTATCCTATCCGTACATAATGCAGCCCAGGAGCTGACATATCTGGGTCTCAAACAACCCTTTGCTTCTTTGATACTTAGGACCCATTTCATATCATCAATCTGATCTGGCCGAAGTTAAAAGTCCATGTCAGAGGCATCTAAGGAAAGGCTCAATGTTGTGCCACCTGGGTAATTCAAGCTCTTAGGGCCGAGTAGCTGATTCTGTTTACTCAACATCGTCATCAATCCTTATAGATCTATGCAATTTGTCTCTCGTGTTGTGCTCAGCACTTTTTTCGAAGTCTCCAAACCAAACCCCCCTGTCATGAGAGCATCATTTCTTGACATGATGATGAATCAAGCTGAGTAAGTTAGAGAAAGTTTAAGCTCAATTTCAATATGTTTAAATGATATTATTTTTAATATAATTACTTAATAAAAATTAGATTTTTAAATTCGAAATATGATGAACTGAACTTGAATTTAATTCATTAACTTTAAATTATACTAAATTAAACCAAACCTTTCTGCCATCTTTACCGTTCTCTATATAAATGTTTGGTTGATGTCCTTTTAGATAGTAAAAACAGTTTTTGTTCTTTTCATGGGGACAAAAAGCCACAACGTGCAAGCTCCCCAAGCCGCATGACGACACCATTCTTAACAGATACAATTCACACATATCTATGAATCATTGTTAGCAACATAACAAAAACTTAACCACCTTGGAAAAGGAAAGTAGACCGAACAAAGAGCAGAAGCAGTCAAGCTAGGACGTCATGCATGCCCGGTTGGCTCCACCACACAATCTCGTATAACACATCCATTCCTCCTGAATCATGATCTTATCTAACTTTGGCACGAGCTTAACATGAGAAACTCCAGCTAAATATTGGTGTTGAGATCTCATATCATGCGTTAAAATTTTAAATATTTTAAATATTAAACTAATTTTGATTATATTACATATTTAATTTAAAAATACGACACAAAATTTATTTTGTTTTTTTAGCACTTCTCTAATTCATAAAATTTATGAAAATTACCATAATAATAGCAATATCCAATCCCTAACCTTATATATATACAAACAAGTCAAACAATGTAAACAAAGGGTAGGTAGAAATGCTTACTCTTATAGAGCTTACGTTTATTTATGATAGAGTTCAAATTTTTTTGGTCATTTTATTGGATTATAATTATAAATTAAATTAAGTTATAATTTTAATTTTAATTTATTTCATTAAATATTAATTAAGTCTAAATAAGATTCGATATTTAATATTGGTTCTTATTTTTCAAATACCTTATATCTAATCCTAAAATTTTCCAAATTTTACAATCAAGTCTAACTTAATTAAATTATTTTTTACTCTTCAATCATTTTTTATATGTGACTCATTAAGTTTCTAAATATATTATGAAGATAAATTATCCTAAATTGTATTTAAGATTAAATAAATTAAACCCTTTTAATTTATCTTTAATTCTCTAATTAAACAAGTTTATATTCATGAATCAAAATTGACATTTAGTAACATACTATAACCACATAAATATTAAGAATATCAAAGTGATTTTGACTAACTTTTTTGTGCATAATTTTTTCTATATAATTCAATTATTTCATTATAATATTTTGATTGTACATATAGTATAAAATTAATTTATATTGTATTTACCTCTAATCGTATTAATTCTCTAGTATTAATAACCGATTCTTTTAATGAAGTTTAAAAACTATTTTCAAAGTGTCATTTTAGCTTGGTTAAAGATTTTTGTAAATAAATACTAATTGGAAAAAAATAAAGCATTCTCCCGATTACTTTAAGATTAGCAATATGTTAATCATTAAACTATCTGTATATAGTCCATGTCATATCCAATACTCATTCATTCGATTCCGATGGTCCTAGTGTTACATATGGTTCAGTTAATTAATGATCATTGATAATAATAAATTTCCAGTGACTATTTGATGGAGCATGATCAGTCAAGAATCTAAAAGTTGCTTGCTCACGTCCTACTTTCCCAGAAAATCTTTGTAAACAATCTGCAGAAATTTGGTTTCCCCAGCAGAAAGAGAGAAAAGAAAGAGGCATGCAGACTTGACATTCATAGCACCAGACTGAAATAAATGGAAGTAAAACCCATATTAATTACAGAAGTAAAGTAAAACTCTAAAAACAAACAGTCCAATCCTTAATCCCAACAGCGAAGAACGGGGCAAAGGAAACGCAGAATTTACAGAGTGGACAGAGAGAGAGAGGTTCTAATATCTATGTACTTCAATTCCTTCACGTGAGGCGATGTATATCACGTCAAAAAGTAGTCAATTTTCACGTAGAAATGACCTTCTTTGTTCTGTACCTACCTCTATAGTCCAACGTGCGTGCATTTCAAGAGGCTGAGAGCAAGAGAGAAGTCTCTGTAACAGAGGGATGGGACGATGATCATTCATGTGAAAATGCGATGTTCTTGACTGTGATAGGTAAACCTTTAGTGAAATCGACAAATGGGTATGCGAAGGCTTGATCAGTACCAGCCAATTCCCAGTAGTAGTTAAGGACTAAATGGTGAATAAAAACTGCCATTTCAAGCTTTGCCAACTCTGATCCGGCGCATAGCCGTGGTCCTCCACCAAATGGCATGTAATAGTTAGTAGCCGCCGTAGAAGATCCACGAGCACCATTACTCTGTTACGACCACCACCGCGATGGCGACCATTAGAAAGGCAAAATAAGCAAGTTATAAACATGAAATAGATGTTAACAGAGCAATAGTTTTACTTTACATTTCACTACTTTCAAGAAGGTAGAGTTTTGACAAAGTCCAAAAGTTGAACTTGGTTAAGCAAATGTGATGGTTAGGACTAGAAGTGCCACCAGTTCCTCCTAGATATTTCAATCCGTGAATCTAACCAATACCAAACTTCTAAGACGAGCTGGGTCTTGCCAAGTGAATTAATTCGACTTCTTTGACTTTTCCTTACCTTGATTAGTCTGAAGGATCCAAACTTGTAGATATGCTAGCTCGATCAATCACTAGCATATCTATGCGTTGAGCACGAAATACAAGCAAGTAGTTTTTACTCAGATAAGGTCCTGTAGGATTAACAACCATTCAAGAATGGACGCGAAGGAAGGAAGATCCGTACCAAACACTATCACCAACTATTTGTTTGGCATATATATATCTATATATATATATATATATATTTGGAAGTA
>JANZLC010000202.1:7238630-7250390 GCA_026413385.1 Erythroxylum gracilipes | reverse complement strand
TCCCGGATCAGACTCGAGGAGTAGGGGGCTTATGGTTGGGTCGGCTGTGCTAGGCCCAGGCCCAGGACGTTCAATCCACATATCCAAGGATCATTCACAGGAATTAGTCTCCTATGCAAGCACAATGATCTACGTAAAGACCTAAACCTAGCATTTATCCCATATATAAGGTACTATTCTACCATGATAGAGGTACGACTCCAAAATCCTACTTTTCTCTTCAGAAGGCCACAAAAAGCTTCACAAAAAAGACTAACTTAAGCGTCGGAGGGGCCTCCCGGGAATCAACCCCCGGCGTGCCTTTATTGTTTTGCAGGTGTTCTATAGCAGAAGTTATTCAGAATCATGGATCCAAACGACAACATCCAACCTCGGCAAAATTCGGCTGAACCACATCTTGTACTTTGTTAGTTGTTTGCTTTTACGAGGTTTGACAGGAGACCATAATGATGGTCCTATCAGACATAGTGAACTCTGGTAATTACATATACCAATCTCCTGTGTTTCATCGGTTAATTGACTAGGCGGGTAAGCAAGTTGACAACCCTTCCCTGTTTCGGTCTTGGGTATGTTACGTCGAGCTTCAACCTCCCATTGAATTCTGGCACTCGTCCTTCGGATTTATAAGGCTTTGGTCTGACAAGGTAGAGTAAATCTGGATGATCGCTCTCGAAGTGAACAGCTTACAGGTTGGAGTAAATTTCTTTCTGATTGGGTAAAATTAAACATGGATGGAGTGTGCAAAAGATTGCCTAATGCTTGGCTTGGAGGCTTTGTGTAGAATATTAGATGGTGCTTCTCTATTTTAGTTGAACTTTAGGGAGTTTTTACTGGACTCAAGCTTGCTTAGAACTTGGATTATCGTCGGATTGAATTAGAAGTAGATTTGTTAGCGGTGATTAATATCCTATCATCCTCATCTACACGCTTAATGTCTCTCAATCCCCTCGTCCTGGATATCAATGAGCTGTTTATTTGAAATTGGGTATTTTTACCTCGTCATGTTTATAAAGAGGGCAACCGGTATACCGACTGGCTCATTAACTTTACAGATCGTTTTGAGTTAGGGATCACTACTTTTGAAAATACATCTATAAAGTGTCTCTCAATCTTTTTAGAAGATATGTCAGAGAGTTTGTTTCCTTATACTAATCATGTAATATGTTGTAACGGTTTGATCTAATTGTAAGGTATAAGACTTGAATCGTAAATTGGTTAAACACAAAACTGATATGAGATTTATAAGGACTTTGAGCTCTCTACCCTCATAAGCTAGCTTTTGAGGTGTGGCTTTCCTCAAGTCCTTATTATATGTCTTGTATTTTTTTTAATTTCACGTAAAAAAATGATATATCCTTTTTTTAGGGACAATTCTTTGAATATTCAAAGGTATAGTCTACGATTTTATTTCGAATATTACTTTGTCAGTAAGTTGTTCACATTTTCTTTCCCTGCACGTAACGTTTCGAGCTCGAGTCACTTAATTAACAGAAACTGAAGAAAAAATGTTCAATAATTCCAAAGAGATAGATACAGCTTTAATTTGGAATCTGGTGCATATCGTGCAGTCATAGGAAGAACTTGAGGCAAAGCAAGAATACATGCGGCGCTGCCTCAGATAATGAGCCTGCACTGCAACATTGACAGTGAAACGCACGTGGACCTCTGATAATATTTGCAGTTCTTTTCTACATCACAATAATGAAGTTACCTTATCAATAAAAATTTATATTACTTTCATTTGATTGATTGATTGACGATCACGACCATTAGCTAAATATCTCCATAATTATTGATCGTAAACGTTCCTTTAGCTGTTATAATCATGGACAATATTGGAAGTAGGCTTGGCAAATAAGACCTAATTAAATTCATTAATTTCAAATTGAGTTAGAACTATATTTTTTTAAAAATTTCTAATTTGTTCGTTTACTTGGTGATAATTGCTTGGAAGAATGCATGCCTTCTTTCAGTACTTTGCCAAGCCTATTTTCTAGACAACCAACCTAATTCAGTGATACAAACTACTCCATACTAGCGCGCAATGAGTCCTGTCAGTGGTGGTTCTGATTCAACGGCTCATGAGCTGTTTTGCTTGAGTAGATATGAACGTAACCCCAAATTGGCGAAATGTCTAAGTAAGATAGGAGTTGGAATATGTTAGTCCTGACTCCTGTCTGTGGTGGCAGCCGCTTGCTTCTTTTATTTTTTTACCATCATTCACCACCTCCTTTTTAAGATTTCTTGCGCCCACACCAGACTTTAGACTTCTTACGCTCTTTTCTTACAACTGCCATGTTGGATGAATTTGGAGCTGGGTTTGAATTGAAGGTGGCTATGGTTTTGGAGTCGGTTTTGGATCTGAAGTTGATTTGGAATTAGGTTTGGACACCACCTGCGGTGATTCTCCTCTAACAAAGAAATCGTTGAGTTTTGGGGGGTCAGGTGAGATTTTAGACAAGTTAGGTCGGGTTGGGATGAGATGTAGGGGGGTTTCGAGCTATTTAAAATTCAATAAGCTTCAGAATCAAATGACAAAAGTCAAATATGATCGAATTTCAGATTGGACTCGAACTCAGTTCGTTGTCATTCCTAATTAAAAGCAAAACATATTTCTAAAAAAATATGTTAAATATGAAGCGAACTTTGATGACCAGTTCATGATCAACCATAAACTTAAATAAATGAAAATAGTATAGAAAATTACTTATTTTACTATTCATTTCCGATAAACAAGTTATTGATAAACTTGAGCAAGCTATTGTTCGATCAACTCTTACAAAAGTTGTATAAATTTATATTGTTAACATATTTTTTATGTCTTTTTTAGTGCATAAATCTCTTAACAAGAGAGAAATTGAATACCTACGAAAAAAAAAGACCTTAGCAAATATTTGTAGTAAATTTACTGAAAGTCCACAAGGGAGAACTTTGAAGTAACTAACAAAAGTTACTCTTTTGTGATCATAAGGTCATACGTTTGAATAACGAAAACAACCTCTTTGTAAAAATTACAAAGAAAAAGTTGCGATCATTAATGACCCTCCCTCGACCCTCGCAAAGCAGGAAGTCTTGTGTACTAAGACACGCCGACTTTTTTTATTATAAGTCCATATCCAGTAAATAGACTCCAATTTATTTAATCAAAATCTTTTATTTGACTTCTTTATTACCTGTGATTCGAATAAAATTTGATTTTCTTAACTATAATTTTTACAAAACTCATAATTAATTAGTATCCAAAGAATAATTTAAAATTCTAGCATTTTTCTCCTTAGATAAATATTAATTAAAAAAGTTGTGATAAAAATGGCTAAGAAAATCAATTTAATAGTTGACTATCATAAAAGATTTGATCTAGAGATAATGAAAGTCTATTATTCGATCTCGTAAGGATTTCAATAGTAAAAAATATTATATACATGTGTCATATGTGATATATAATACAATCTTATACATGTAATAACCTATTAATATGAAAGAAAAATAGAGAGTGACAAACTACAATGATACCTATATGATATAAAATGTATCATTTTTTTCATTTATAGGTCTCAATTTCTCTTTATTTTATGTTAAATTGCCATAGAAAATTTTGCTTTTTCTCATTGGATCTAAACTGCATTAGAGAAAACTTGTATATGATTAAACACTTATAACTCCCTATGTCATATAAATTTATAGATTTCACAAAACATTTAAGTGTGTCCTAGAGATATAGGATCAAGGTTAATATGTATATATACCTAATGATCATTAAAATGCTTAAGATCGGCACAAATCTTCAGACTTTCACCTTTATTATAACAATATAGAATAAATTGAATAACAAAGAATAACTTGATGATCTCCAATTTATGCATATAAGAAAGTACTATCATAATACATGAAAATATACAATTGTATTAGGAGTGAAATATAATGATCCCTAACTAACAATTTTCAAAAAAACTCAACAAACTCATATTGTATACATATATTTGAAAAATAGTTAAGTGATCGTCCTTTAATCAATAGATTAACCAAGATATGCTCAGTCTTAGTATGCACCCTTTACGGCTAAATACTTGACCTCTAAATACTTAGACTATGTGATATTCTTATTGTTGTTACTAAATAATACAAAAAAATTATCATAGTACAATTGAATGAGCCTAGCAACCGAATTAGCAACAAATAACTCAAAAATAAAGTTCCTAAGTTAAATTGCATGTGAAACAGTGTTATAACATGCCAAAAACAGTGTTATAACATGCCAAAGATGTCACTAGTGTCTACTTGATAACTTTTACGAGATAACACCATCTATTAATATGAAAATATATCCTAACATAGACTTCCGATCATCTAAACATATAACAAAGTCTAACTAACAAGGTCTAAATTATTGACATTTTTAAATGTCAATATATATTTCTTAGTTCCTTTAAGTTATTTCAAAACTCATTTAACTACAATATAGTGGTCTGTACATGGTTTACCCAAATACTGTCTAGCAGTCCAACAAGGAATGTAATGTATGATATAGTGTATACCTGAGCATATACCAAACAATCTATCACACTAAAATAAGGGACATTCCTCATGGCCTCTCTTTCAATCTCATTATTTGGACACTATGTTAAAGACAACCTCTCACTATAATAGATGGATGTTGCAATAGGTTTATTATAAGCCATATTAAACCTTTGCAATATACACATAATATATGCACTTTGTGAGAGACCCAATAAATTTTAAGATTTGTCCTGATGAATCTGAGTACATAACACGAAAAACGCCTTATAAGGTCTTCATGTTAAAATATTTAGCTAAAAGTTGCTTAAGCTCATACAACATGGTTAAGTTATTCGATATAAGCAAAATATCATCTATACATAAATTATAAAAATAACCTTGCTTCCTTTTACCTTTGTAATATAAATGTCTTTTAACTTTATTTTTTATGAAGCTAAACGAGGTAATAATCTCATTAAACTTCACGAACCATTGCCTACAAGCCTCTTTTAAACCACACATATATATTTCCTTAATTTACAGATCATATAAGTCTTATCTTAATTATGAATCCCTTCAAACTACTCCATATAGACCTCCTCATAAAGGTCTCCTTTTAGGAAAGTAGTTTTAACGTCTATCTTATATAATTCCATATCAAAATGAGCTACTATTATCATGATCACTCTAAATTTGAAAGACATAAAAGAAAAAGTTGATATTAAAGTCAATACCTTCTCTATAAGTGAATCCCTTGGCAACTAACATGGTTTTAAACTGCTCAATCTTACCTTAGGAGTCCTTCTCGATCATGTAAATGCATTTATAGAAAATGAATTTGCAATTATGGAGTAAATTTATAGGTTTCCACAGCTAATATGCTTAATAGATTGCATTTTGTCCCTTATAAAATCCTGCCACAAATCTACATTAGGTCTAAAAACAAATTTTGTAAAAGTAATTGGATCCATTACTTGTCCAATATCATAGTCCTATTTATCCAAATAAACTATGTAATTAGATAATATTGTAGGTCACCTTACTCAAACAGATTTTCTTAACCAAACTGGTTTAATATGATTATGTATCTCAAAAACCTCAGTATGTACTTGTATAGGTTTATGTTCCTGTATTGATATGGTATTCATACTTGGATCTACTAGTCCTAATTGAGTGAGTGATGGTTATGATATAACAGTCATATTCACTTTTCTATCATATGAAAGAAGAGAGACCACACTTATCATAAACATTTTGTTCCAAAAACTTAGCTGTTTGCAATTGCACTATTTTGGATCCTCCTTCTCTATAGTAAAATCTATATCCCTTAGTGTGGTCAATATATACCACAAAAAAACACTTGGAACTAGAATGTAATTTATTCTTCTAAGAATTACATAAACGTACCTTGACATGGCAGCCCTATACATAGAGAAGAGTAAGGCTAATTGCCACTCTGTTCACATTTTAAAAGGCATCTTTGGTATTGATTTTCTTAGAATCATGTTAGTATGTACATAATAGTCCTTATGAATTTGCTCTAAAGGTAATCTGGTAGGGGAGTTCTACTTTACATTGATCTCATCATATCCTTTAAGGTATAATTCTACCTTTTGGACATACCATTTTGCTTAAGACTATTGGCATAGTAAACTGAGCTGTTATTTCGTACAATTTTAAGTATTTGACAAAAAAAACTTTTTCTTGTTTAAAAATCCTTATATTATATAATACTCTCCTCCATGATCATATTTGACAATCTTGATTGACTTTCCTAATTATTTCTTAACCTTAATCTCAAACATCTTGAATTTTTCAAGAACTTCTAACTTTTTTAAGAAAAAACACATGTCCTTAACAGAAATAATCATCAAATAATGTTAAAATATACGAATTAGATAGTAGATATATAGGGTCCATATATGTGAGTGTTTATGATCTCTAAAAGGCCAAAAGTACCCATTTTCTTTATTTTGGTAAACTTTTGCTTGTAACAGTCAACATATATTTCTAGATTGTCAAAATATAAAGCTGAAATAATGTTATTCTTTATCGAATTTTCAACTTTGTCTTTAGAAATGTGACCCAATCTTTTATACCGCTATATATATGATTTTTCCTATATTAGGGTTTGTTTACTAGTAACATATTCAGTAATATATGAAAAAGCATATATCTCATTAGGAGTTACACACATTTTATATAAATTATATGACAAGAAGGTTGTAGTCTTATGTTTTGCATTGAAAGATAACCGTACAACATAATTTTCAAGTACAAAATTATTCTCTCATTATTAAAAACTAAAA
The DNA here is from genome assembly GCA_026413385.1 of Erythroxylum gracilipes. Lineage (NCBI taxonomy): Eukaryota > Viridiplantae > Streptophyta > Magnoliopsida > Malpighiales > Erythroxylaceae > Erythroxylum > Erythroxylum gracilipes. The sequence goes on along the minus strand of JANZLC010000202.1, from coordinate 7,243,584 downwards.
CAAAAATCAAATTCCATTAAAAGATGATATCTGTAGAAAGTGTCATACAATACAAGTTTGAATCATATATCTAGGTTTAAATAAACATCTTCCACTAAGACAACATCCACTTATTCATTATTCCCCACCATTAATTTTGGCTCCTCCTTATTTGACACTCTCTTTTGTATGAATCTTTGTATTGTGAAGGCAATATGATTAGAAGATCTCTAATATTTTGCCACTAAGATCTTGATGTGGCTATATCACTATTAGACTTATAAATCATAAAATCCAAAGAGTTACCTGACATTTCTTGCTTTTCCTTTCAAATTTTATACTTTAGGCTATGTTTGCTTGGGTGGTAATTAATGAAATAGAATGACATATAATATTATTCTATCTTTTGGGAGGAGGGTTTATAATGGAATGTAATGGAATAGGATGGGAGGGGAGGGTTTTATATTACATCTCATTCCATCCTAAACAATAAAAATAAGTTACCTCCGATTTGGGGAGTTTAAGATGGTGTGTAAAATGATAAACAACATTTCACTATATTACATTATGAACCCTTCTTCTAACAACATTTCACTATATTATATTATGAACCCTTCCATCTCTCCTAAACAACAACTTTCTAATATTATATCTATTTACATTTCATTTCATTTCATTCCGTTCAAAATCTTACGTCCAACCAAACATAGCCTTAGGCATTTCTTTTTTTTTACTTCTTTTCTTCTTACAAAAGAAACTTCTTATACTCATACTCCTTACAACATCCAACAGTACTAATATGGCTAATATATTTAAGTGGAGGGAATTTAGAAGGCTTACCTTTGAATCTTTTAACTTGACCTTTGCTTTCCCTTTGGTTAATATCAATGTTGTCTGACTAATATTTTTCAGCTTTTCTCCTCAGCAATGCAACTAGTAATCAATAAATTTATATTCCAAGCCTCATCATAAGAACTGTATATAGTAATTAAAATATCGAACTCTATAGGAAGAGTATTAAGAGCTTAGTGAACTATTTAAACATCAATAAAAAAATATCTAAACCCTTGAACTTACTCTAGATGTGGCCATTTTAATGATATATTCCCTTACTCCCCTTACTCTATTATATCTCATAAAATATAGTTCTTTTAGTATGATACCTATTTAAGTATTTAAAGATATCATGTATTTTTGAGATAAATTATTAAGGAAGTCTATGGCTATGTTAGTTTTTAGAAGTCCATTTAGCAAATGGTTTGAGATATATCTCTTTATGGTTAAATAAGACATCATATTTGACCTTTTCCAATCCATATAAGTTACTTTCTCAGCCTCAATACTAATGGATATGGAATTGCCAACTTGTTTTTGTTTATGGGTATGTTAATATCTATCATATCCAAAGAAAATTATATATCTTACTTTTATTTCTTGAAATTGAAAACAGTAAAGGTTTTAATAGTGACATTGCTATTATTAATAAAAGAAGCAACTGTGTTATTGATAATGTTAATCATCAATACAAATGTAAGATAACAATACTATTAAAAGCCATAAAACAATATTTGTATGAGCATGTTACCACACATATATAGTATGAAATACTTGTGGGATGAATTCATAATACATATAGATAAGATTTTCACATAAAAGCAATCAAAGTACACAAAACTAACTATTGTGATTATATCACCTTTGGGTGTATAAATCACTTAAGCAATACATATCTCCAATCATACGTCTTTTTACACATCTCAAAGTCTCATATAAAGTCAAAAACTACAAGTAGAATAACAAAATATAAAACTAGAGACATCCCCTAATATATGAGTAAAATATTCTAAATGCAAACTTGAAAATATATTGTGGTGACCATATTCTCGTTAGGACTCAAACTCTTCCATAAGCATAAGGGATATATATGTATGTTATCCTCATATTCATCTACACAAGCATAAACATACGACAACTTACCACTAATCTATGCAAAATCCTCGTGCACTTTCTCTATGTCATATATCAGTCTTGTAAAACATTATTAACAATCCTTATTTAAGAAATATCATAAAATTCTTAATAAAGTGATAATCATATAATACACAATAATAAATCAATCATATGAGATAATAAACCAACAAGCATCTCTTGTATCTCAAGTCAATTGTATGAAAATTCACTTAATTATGGCTTTATTATGTTTATTTAAACTTTTTTGAATTTAAACTTTATTTATTACAAATGTAATAAATCCATAATTTTTTAAAAAGTTACTTTATGAATTTACAGGACCCAAAAACTAACATAAAATAACATAAGGACCATTTTATGAATTCTGCAAATTTGTAGTCATTGGATGCATAAGGTGAATGCAAACTATGCACTCAACGTGTGTTTCCTTTAATGACATGTGTAATCTATATGCCACACATGTATAACCTCTTATGGCATGTGAGATATATGGGCCTTATGCCCTAACGCACCAAACGCTTTATAGCACTTGTGTAACACGTATTAGATGTGTGTGATGCGCCCGGGGGCAGATCTTTTGTACCCCCTAATCTGTCCCGTCTGTCTCATTTTCATCTCACCCATCCAATTTATTACATTAGGTGGTTGAGATTGAGGGGATACTGAGTAGGTACAGAATAAGGGGTACAAAAGATCTGTACCCGATGCGCCCACCGCCTTATAATGTGTCCATCGCACTTACTAGACACGTGTCCAATGCTAGTGAACTACATAAGCCAACTATCTAGCATGTTCGACATGTAAGCACCAAATGCTGGCGTGTTCCAACGTGTAGCTCTGATGCGAGAGCTCTTTCTTCTTCCCTATTGTCATAATAGGCAATTTTTGATAGCTATTTTTGTTGATTCTCATTAAATTTGGCTGGCCTTTTATCAGACAATCACCAAAAACTCTATTTTTCCTATTTTTCCCAGCAATACTTGTATAAAAACCAATTCGAGCTACATATATGTAATTTATACAAGCAAAATATAATAATTTCTCCAATTTCTTTAAAGAAAAACATAAAAAAGTTATGTTTAGATTATACAATCATGGAACTGCTCTAGTATCACATGTTAGATATAACATAAACCTTAATAATCGACTCATGATCCAGCATGAACTTGTACAAATGGAGATAATGTAGAAAATTATATGTTTTGCTACCCATTTTCTTATAAGCAACTTGAACAAGCTGCTAGATAATTTGAACAAGCTCCTTGAAGGATGAATAAACTAGTATAACTTTCGATCAACTTTTACCAAAATTGTATAATTTTAAGCATTTAGTGTCTTTCTATGTTTTTCTTAATACTAGAACCTCTTAACGAGTTAAATAAACTAAATGTCTATAAACTTACTTAATTAGACAATAGGAGACTTTAACAAGTATTTATAATAACTTTATTAGGTCTCCACATTACAAGCTTAATTAATGATCGGTTAATACAGGTAAAGATTCATTTTCTTCACTAAATTCTAACTAGATCATTTGTTAAGCTTCTTTACTATCTTTAATCTATATCAAATTTGATTTTCTTAACTTTAATTTTTATAAAATTTATTAATAATTGTCCAAAAAAATTTAAAATTCCATCAAAACAACCCTCTAGATGTTCTACATCATTCTAAAAATTGGATTTTTGAATAAGTTTGCTCCTGAGCTTTTTCTCTGCCCATAAACACAAATCATTAGAACCAATCTATGCAGGTAATTAACGAACTACATGCTCTTGTTTATTATAAGAATGTCTTTTATCAAATTTGTATAGATAGGATACGAATCCTAGTTGACATATATGATAAATAATTTGAATAAGCTCCTTGAAGGATGAATTAACAAGTTGCTAGAACTTTCGATTAACTTTTATAAAAGTTGTATAATTTTAAACATTTAGTATCTTTTTATGTTTTTCTTAATGTGTGAATCTCTTAATGAGTTAGTGAAACTAAATGCCTATAAACTTACTTTAGTAGACAACGAGAAACTTTAACAAGTATTTATAATAACTTTATTAAGTCTCCACATTACTGGCATGATAAAGAGTCATTTTCTTCACTGAACTCCATTTAGATCATTTGTTAAGCTTCTATGTTATCTTTAATCTATATCAATTTTGATTTTCTTAAATTTAATTTTTATAAAATGTATTAATAATTTTCCAAAAAATTTTTAAATTTCATCAAAACAGCCCTTTAAATGTTTTGTATTATTTTGAATAAGTTAGTCTCTGTCCATGAACACAAATCATTAGAACCAATCTATGTAGGTAATTAACGAACTACTTGCTCTTCTTTGGTATAAGAATGACTTTTGTCCAATTTGTATAGATAGGGTACATGTCTTACTTGCCATGTATGATAAATGCTGGAAGAAAAAAAAGAAGCAAAATTACATATATAAGAAACCAATTCGGGTTTCTATAGAATCTTTCTTTTGTATTCTCCAATGGTGGCTCCCTATGTGAAATTTATAATAGATATTTCTTACAACAAAATATCCTCAAGTTGTCTCTTTTTATATTTTAAATGAATTGTCCTCGCTTGTTCAGCTTCTGTGTTTCGGAAGTGAAACTAATTTTTTTTAATAAAGAAATTTACTTTTGGATAACATAACTTGAAAGTGCATTGTGTGAAAATAAAAATAATCAAAATATTATAAAAAATTAAAATAGTTATCCAATTTTGATAGGACAAGCGGCCGGGTTATAGATTTGACATCTCCGTCTGGGTTTTCGTATGTACGGTTGAAGAATGAAATCAAAGAAAAGCAGATAAATAAACTCCTGAGAAAATAATTAATGAGCTTTTTTTTGAAAAAAGAAATTTGATTAAAAGAATAATTAGAAGTTATAAATTCAAGAAAGTATCAGAATAAGAACACCGAAACTACACAAACAAGAGAGCCTATCCCATCAGATTAGTAGTAAACATTGTAAGGAAGAAGATGCATTAGGAAAAG
>JANZLC010000202.1:7224090-7238530 GCA_026413385.1 Erythroxylum gracilipes | reverse complement strand
AACCCAAGTAAGATAGGTTTCTCACGCCAAACAAAATCCTTCAGAGCTAACAATTTAGAAGGGCAGTTTATTCCTCTAACATTCCATGCCAAGATAGTCATATAAGATTAGAGGTGGCTTTGAGGCCTTTACCCTTGCCTCGTTAGGATTTTCTTTTTAAAAGGGAAAGAGAATTACCACTGTCTTCATCCTTAGAAAAAGCTTGAGCCGAGCTTGGATTACCCCCTGCCACAGCCATATTGTACCACTGCTGAGGTTCGGATTTCGTAGTTTAACAAGGACCTTGACATCAACTCCGATTTAGAGCTTGTGAAAGCAGATCGATGCAGTAGGACTAGGTTTTCAAAATGGCGTTTCGCAACTCAAGTTTTGTACTTCGTACCTTTACGCACTAAAATAAGAAAAGTTTTAGATATTTAATATAGCAAACATTAACTACCACCAGAAACTTGTACAGTAGGAATACTTACTTGTGTACAGAAATTTACATTTGATAAACACAAAAGAATAGAGTTACTTGATTCTGTTAATTAGGATCGTTAAGCATTCATTCAATGTAAAGCAAACCACAGTTAATTAAGGATTAAGAAATGATGCAACAATTCATTAAAGTGAAGTTTCTTTCCCTCCATCTCAATTTAGGAAGGTGAGCCCATAATTTGTTCTTTTCCAATTCAGGTCAGATATCGTTCCCTGCAGCCTCCTTTTCACTTCAGGTGATTAGACATATAACAAAAAAGGAAGAACATGAAAAGGTTATCAAACATTAAAAAGGATGGATAATTGGTCCACATGGTTAATCAATGAATAACCTTGACACGTGCAGTAATTAACAAAATTATTCTTAAGTTGAAAATAATTACTTCTAATTTCTTAAATAAATATATGTAATCTGTCACAAGATGTGATATTTAAGGTTGTTAAAATAGTTTGTAAACTAAAAATTATGATATTTGAAAATATAAACAACAAAATGAAGAAGCTTTAAATAGAAAAACGTGTGAAAAATTAAAATATGATAAAATAAAATATAAGCAATTTTATAACTCATTTCTAATTTTTTAAAATTTCATTATATTAAAACGTTCTTATATTTATTCATATAATTCTTAACTTTTTATTTAATTTTTTGCTAAGAAATTGTTACCACAAGCATGAACTGGGTTTCTAAATTACCCCAAAAAAAAAGAACTGGGTTTCTTACACGTGTCAAATATTTCACTTGTGTCTAAGTGACAGTATTGTTATTTACTTTTAACTAAATGCTTAACAGGCAGTTCTCTCTAAACAAGCAAGTGGTGTTTAAGAATAGAACCAGAAAGCAATAAAGTACGAAGGTGGGTGGGTACGTTACAATCGGAAGTGACAGTACGTTTTAATTTTTGGTAGAAGTTTCCAAGGAGGGATGGTAATGGTTGGAATTAAATTTCAATTGTTTATAATTCAAGTTGAGTCTATTTTCCTTATTCGAATTCTATTTAAATTTTAATTGAATTTCAATAATTTAAAATCCGATTGAATTGAAATAACAAAAATACTCAAATGCACAAGAATAAATTAATCATTTTCAGAACCTCAAATTAAAAGACATAAAAAAAAAGTGTAATGAAGGGAGCAATGTTCTTTTCCCAAAGACAGGACTAGGAGACTATATAGAAGCAAAAACTGAGGAAGGTAAGATTAAACACTTGAATAACCTAAAGACAGAAATTTGACTATCAATTGGCCACAAGCCGAAAAGCTTATTTGAGGTCCAGCAATCGATGTTATGTAAAAAGTAAGTCCTTATCTAGAGCTCTCGCTTCTTTTCATAAAAAGTAACCGTTTTTATTATTTTCAGTGAATCTCTAAAACCCATAAAAGTTTTACAAGATAATAAGTGGAAAGTTTAGTTATATAATATTATATGCTGTAAATTATAGAATTGGAATTTAACTATTGAAAATGCATGTAATATACATTTTACTAACAATTAAACAAATAAACCAATGATCCATTACTCTCACTCTCTATCTCTTTATCTATAAGTTATTGTTTTTAATTGAACTAATATTAATTATAAATTTAGGACTAAAAAAGGAATTGTTCCATAATAAAGTATAAAGAATCCAATAATTAATCTAGTTAAAATGGACCAAGCTTACAAAATCTAATTTGAATTATCAAATATCTTAGCGTAATTATGAAGATTTATTAGGCTTATGATAGAGAACTTAATAAAAAAAATTATATAAAGAGACTAGGTCTCTTATTTTTACATAACACAAATAGAATTAAAGAATTTATGATCAGTAAGAGCTCCACAATTTATCATGTGATTATCTCGTATATCAACTAAATTAAAATTTTATAACCTTTTGTTATTGTTGTAGTGGAGATCGATGATGCTGGAGCTCCTTTTTTAAGAATTACATGTTTGATGAACAAAATCCCTCCGATCATTACAAAATATGTTACGAGTTTATGACTATATTGTTATGCACTACGATGGGATAATGTACCAGTTATTTGTGATTAATTCTGTATACAAATAAGAATCCGTGCAATCATTATAAAATGAGACTTATAAAGCAAAAATATTCAACTAAAGAGATCCACTAAAGATGCTTGATATTTCTTTCAATCATGTGATACATTTAAAGGAGGATGAATATGATATACGACATGTCGTTAATCTTATTTAATTTTCAGAAGTTGTTTATAGTCTTCTGCGGGATGTAATAAGAGATGAAATACAATCTACGAAGCATAATTAAAAATCATAGCTTATGAAGTTACTTAAAAGTTGTAAAATTATTAGTTGTAGATGAGTTTACCCGACTAAAAAAGACTTTAAAGAAAAGATTAAATGATTTATGGCGAGATATATGGAATTACACTAAATGAATTTCAAAATCACTTTCTTCGATAGAAACATTTATGAAAAGGTTTAAAGTAACCTGAATGGTTTAAGAAGGATGACAAAGTCATCTAATTTGCAAGTTAAAGAAATAATATGCTTCTCATCAATAATACTTAAATATGATAAAGAAGTAATTTCAATTGACTTTATGAAAAATAAAGTTGGGAGGTGCCTGTGTTATAGATTAAGGGGAATAAAGTCATCTTTCTATTTGTCTACGTAGACGATGTGTTACTTATATTAAATAACATTGATAATAAGTAACTATTGTCAAAGTGTTTTGATATGAAATATATAGATGAATTATCTTTTTTTCCTAAATATTCAAATTTACATAGCCATACCTTGAAACTTATTGGTCTTTCTGAAAAGGCATACATAAAGTGTATGTTAGAAAGATTTAATATCAATGCTAGTAAATCTTGTATAAGGGCAATTATTTATGGAGAAATGTTATATTTGGTATAATTTTCAAAGAATGAAGTTGAGGGATCATCTATGAAGGTTTTTGTATGTTAGTACAATAGGGAGATTGATGTGTGCACTATGTTAGGTATCAAATTTATAATTGGATTTTTAGATAAATATTTGTCCAATCTAGGTTTAGATTGTAGAATGTAGTTAAGTTTTAAGGTATTTAAAAGGGACTTAAGATTATATACCAATGTATAGAAAGGCAGAGAACCTTAGTCTTCTAGGTTGTATAGACTCAGATTTTGCTATATGTCAAGATGATAGAAACTCCATAGTAAGTATATCTTTATGCTACAATATGGTAATGTATCTTGAAAAAGAATTAAATAGACACTTTTGACCTCTTCTATTATGCACCTGATTTTGTTATGTATTATAAACCTATATTATAAGCTTTATGATTAAAAAATCTCACTAGATAATTACATATGGATGATACAATTATAAAACCCATATTTTGTATTATGATAATAGTCTAACATTATAGTTTAATAACAATGATAAGAATATTTCATAGTCTAAACATTTGTAAGTTAAATATTTGACTATTAAAGAACTTGCAAAAATGTGTTATTATCTTGGAGTACATTAAGATTGAGAATATGTCAACTGATCTATTAATTAAAAGAATGCATCCTAATGTTTATAAAGGAAATGTTAGTAACATGAGTGTGTTAGAGTCCTTTAGCACTACTTATTAGGTTGATTCTTATTTTCCCTCCAATTTTAGTATTTTATTTGATGTAATTCAATTATGTTGTTTATTACATAATGATCGTCATTACAAACTTAGTCATAAGGATTAATATTTCTTTATGTATAATAAACATACAAAGTGTTAAGATTTGTACCAATATTAAGCAAATAAATCAAAACAGCCTAAAGGCATATCTGAAGTTACTATTAAGGCTTGTTTCTGTATCTCCATTTTAAGGTATCTCAAAGAACAAATGAGTTCTTTTGAGATACAAAGGGAAATAAAGTATTCTTCTCATAAAAGATTTCTCTATTATAGTTTAGAATAATGATGGCAACAGGTCAGTTGGGCTCGTGCCTAAAAATGTGTTCAAACCCAAGCTCAGCTTGAAGCCTAATCCGGCTCAAGGCTCCAGATGAATCCAAGGCTTGATCGTACCAGAGCCAAGCCTGATTAAATATATACATTTAAAATTTTTTAAAATTAAAAGTGACATTATTTTACTTAAAACAACATCGTTTCACTAAAAATTTTTCAGCTTCAGGCTGGATCAAGCTAGGATCAAAGCCCAAAATCTCCCAAAGCCCAGTTAACTCGAGTTAGACCAGAACAAACCAGACAAATTTTGCCAAGCTTAGTCTAGAATAAAGTGAGAAAAATTGAAACTAATAATATATGATACAATCATATCATAAAGGCACTATTTTATGTCGTCATACTTATAATTCACCATTCATATCAACAAGATTATTAAATATGAGTGATTATATCATAGCTATATTGCATAATGATGTACATTTATAGTATTCTACGATATAGAAACCTTTATTAGACTGAGTGATGGATATTGAATTACTTTTCGATTAAATTATTTTCTAAAAATGTGAACTAATAAATATTTTCACTAAATTTAATATAAACCTACCTAGGAATATATCTTAGAGAGCCCACAAACAAGTTTCAATCAAACACAATAAAGTTAAAATAGATGTATAGAAAGAATTAACATATTGATTATAAAGCATCAATAACCAAATTCGTTAAGTATTTCAACACCACAAAAAATAATTCTTTAATAAGTTTGAAGTTCAATGAAGAATAAAGGAAAAAAGCACTCATAACTTTCAAATAACAAAGACATAAAAAATTGTCTTCCATTAGAAAGAAATTGATAAGTTACATTATGTTTTTAGCACAATTTTGAGAGTATTTTGATTGTGTTTAGACGATTTCTATATTAGTTGGTACTTAATATGATTTATGATTATTTTTAGCCTTATTCTAGTACTCTAATGTAAAAGGAACGTATTCAGACAAGGTTGGGGCCAAGTTGAAAATGTTTTTATATAATTTTAGAGGAACACAACACCAATATTGGCTGGTATTCAGTAACAAAACAAAAACACTATATTGTATTCCTTAGACAATTTGCTACATAAAGGGCATAGGTCAAATAGGGACGCAAGTGCCATAGTTTGTCCCAAAAATGAACTAGTATTTATAAACTTATACATGTTTTCATCAAGTTTTCCCTTAAATACATAAAAAAGTAGCTATTAGCCCAACGTTGTCTAAATAAATCATTGTGTTCTATATCTTTTTTGACAATGATTTGTTATGAAAATTTTTAGAAAGAGGCATTAAAAGACATGATAGACTAATACAAACCTGTGTTGGTCTTATGTTGTTGTTAGACTTGACGAAAATTCTAGGATTTTGTGCTATAGAATGATAAAGAGGGCTAAAAGTCAAGGGGCAAAAAGAAGAGCTGAATTGAAGTGTCTTGGAAAAATAAAGCGAGAACCTTAGAGAAAGTTCAAGATTCTATCAGGATTCAACAAAGAATATCAAAATTTCAAGCTCCATGAGAATTTTTTTGTTTATTATTAATTTCCTTTATTCTAGTACGAACTAAATCCTTAGTTAGGGCTATATAACTTATATGGGATATTTCAATTATTAATGTATAATTAGTTATTGCTTAGGTTGAATTTATTTTCTATGATCTTGATCATTGAATATATGATTAGCTATTATAGATTCAATCTTAAAGATTGTATGAAGGACTTAAGTAGAAGTATAATTCGTGTACTAATAGAATAAACACTTTAGATCTAGTGAAAGAGATATCCTAGACTATTGTAATAATTAATAGATTAACTATTCTTAACGAATTTGATTAGGTTAACTTTCCATCAAGAGTTAGTGATTGTTTAATTAGATATACATGTGTGACCTCGAGAGAGAGTATAGATATCTTAGGTTAATCGTTATTTCATCCTTGATAAGTACTCTTCTTAATAATTAGAACTTCTTATAAATGAACCCCAAAACTCTTGTGTTTTCTTATATTGATTTCTTCTTAATAGTTAATCACCTTTAGTTAGTTAAGTAATTTAATTACCTTTGTAAAATCTTATTTAATTTAACTTTATTTCTTGTATAGGATTAGAATTGACATTTTTTCTAAGTCCAACCCATCCTGGCCCAATTTGACCATGCTTTAAGCCGAACTTGGGCTTAGACACACCGACCCATCCTGATCCAAAACCTAAACCATCTTATTTATGTATAGGTGAAATGACATCATTTTACGCGAAGTCGTTTTATGTTAGATAAAATGACTTCATTTCAATATATATAATCACACAAAATTGGCTCATCTTCCTTATCCAGCTTCACTGTAGCTTAATTGAAATTAAATTCCTGCTCTCATCCTCCTCACCTTAGCTCCTTACTCCTTACTAGACAACATTGTTTATCCTCTAATCTACTCCTCTACTCCTTTGTTTAATTGCTTTATTTCTTTAGCCCTTTGCAGACCTTGCATCTGTCATAGTCACTACTCCTCTACTCCTACAATCCTGCCTGACTCTTCTCACCTTTGCATCAAGTAATTGATGTTTTTATACCATATATGTAGATATTATGTTAGACAATAGCTTCTATTATGATTCAATGCATAAATGTTAAGCAGATTCAACCGTAGATTAAAAAAAGTAGCTTCCTATTTTTGTTCTATGCATTTTATTAGTTCTATATGAAGCCTGATTGCCTTGAGCCTTCACTTTCCCCAATTAATAAACATCAGTTATATATGTTGTTCCTTCTGTCTTCAATAGAGATGCTCCTTTCCTATTATGCTCTTTTACATAATATTTTTTATTTTTATTTTTATTTTTTCTCTACTTAACTGAATAATCATATGAATATGTCAATGTTGATAGTAATCTCAATAGCTGAAATTATTTCAGATTGGCTTTTAAATGTCCTTATAATAAATGCTATAAAATTATTATCTATTGATTAGTTGATTTACTTTGAGAGGAATTTGGAATATAAGCTTTATATCTAGCTACGATATAAGTCATTCATCACTAAGAAATAATCGAGAAAGAAATTTTATTTTTATTGGTTTATGAAAAGAGAAGCATGCGATGATTATCTTCTCTGAAAATTTATATTTTCTATGTTTGCCATTTCTTTCCATTGACATGTAATAGAATACTTATAGGAGGTTTCACATATTTCTTATACCTTTATGAGTTGTCACTTCCATCTCTAATTCCTCTATCAATTAACAAGTTGTAGTGATGTTATAGGTGCTCACCACATGCATTTTTAGTTTTTACCCTATATAGCTGTCATGTGAATGCATACTTTGTTTTTGCAATTTTTAATATTATTTTTATCCTCCCTCATTTTGAGCTACTTTTAAATGAAGTAAAGTTAAGGATTAGCTTTGGACAAAACTTTGCTAAAGGAGTATTCTTAATCAAATATAAGGCCAATTCTTTACTACTTTTATTAGAACTTTGAATATGAAGTGGCAAAGAGATGTTGTCATGGTACATATTCTCATTTTCCAACTCTTTAGACATGTAATCTACTTCTAATGTTTTTGTCGTAACATTGAATTCAATTGGAGTTTCTTTTGTCTTTTGTCCATATAGTTTATATGTATAAGAATGGGATCAACTCTACCAATAGCCTTAATTAGGCATCGTACTTAACTTTTTGTTTGCTAAGCTAAGGCTTGGTTTATCATATATGCATACAAATTACAATATTGCCTTTTCCAAAAAAAGAAGAAGAAAGCATTGATAAATTATATAGCTATAATAATTATTCTTTATTTTTCTTTTCTTTTTTTATTAGAAGATAGTTATTTAAATTAGTTTAAAAGACCATTACTTAAACTCATAATATTTAACACATATACTCCACCTTCATCGTAATCATGTATTTTTTTAATCAATAAATCCTTTACTAATTTTATTCATTAAATTTTACTTATTTAAATTTAAGTCTCGTGCTTTAGCTTCTCTTTCCTATATTAACACTTTCTTGTAAAACCATGCCCAAGATCCCAAGGGATCAAAGAAGTATCTATCTTTACTTATATGCAACTATTGAAATAAAATATTTTTTTAAGATTTTTGCACAATTATTAGTGCATTTTAAATTAAGTGATAATGGTGAAAGCTAGTAAATAATACCAAATGTATTTTTGAAAGGAAATAGCTAAAGGAGGGAGATACTTATCTAGCTATCCCACTCCCACCAATGAAAGAAAGGTTGATGAAGAGTCTTAGAAAAGCAGTATTTGTCGTACAAAGTGAAACATGGAGAGTTACATATAAGGATTGTTCAAAGTCAACCTATTTTCTCATATATGTGATAATATAAATCAAGTCTGAACATGGTGGGAACTAGCTCTTTTGACTCATGTACTCCTACGTATGATAATCTTAAGATAAATAATAGTTGTTTATTACACTTTTATTATCTTACTTTATGTTAAATGTTCATTAAAGTGTAATTATATATGTAAATGTCCATGAATAACTTATATGCTCATATATGTTGATTTTTTTAGATAGATGAATAGATTCTTCTAATCTAGTACCAAATAGTATACAAGCAGAGAGTTTTAATCTAGTACCATAAGCTAAAGGAACATGTTCATAAGAAGTAATGTTTACAATCACTTCAACAAGACTATATCAATAGAGTGAGTAAAAAAGGTTGATGTAAGTATTGTCACATGATGTTGACCAGGAGTTCTAAAGGTGGGACATTTTAAAAGAGACTTGGAATCGTGTAACATGAAAAAGATGATAACATGAAGTCAAACATTTTCCCCCCTAACCTAACAAGATGGAATAATGAAATGAATACCAAAAATTATAACAACAATAAATCAAAGTTTTTGATAGTTAAGATGATCATTGATGATGAACAACTTCTCTCTATTATCGATAACGAAAACTTTAGGATGTTGTTTACCATACTCTAACTGAACTTCAAGATTCCAACTCAGAATTTTGTGAAGAAAGACATTTTCAAGATTATCAACAACAAAAAATGTTAAATATGTTGTCGAGTATTTACATATGGATACCCATCGTAACATATAAATGAAAGGTTAAAAACTAAAAGAATGAGTATATGGTTGTGATGGCACACTATATTAACAACGAGTAGACTCTATGCAATCAACAACTAAGGTAAATTATATTATTTAATATTGTTATCGTTTCTTTATTAATCATATTATAATTTAATATTTGTTCATATTTTTAAATGGTAAGTTTACTTATATGTCAAAGTTTCATATAAGTGAAAGGTTGATTGTGGATTTTTTAATAGATTAGAACATCAATACCAAGCTTTCAACCATAAATCTTGATAAATGTAGCACAAATGATGCTATGATAGAAAAAATTGAAGAATAAGTTAAGGGTTAGGAGCTTATTAATTGGTGGAAGGTTATTCCATATGTGTTATTTTGTACATATCATGAATTTGGCTGTAAAGGATAGGTTGGAGGTGATAAAAGAAGCGATAAAGTCAATTTGGAATGTCTTAGTGTATTATAGTACAACACCTAAAAGAATGAAAATTTTAAAGAAACATCACAATAACTACACATTTCGTTCACAAAGAAGTTATTTTTAGATTATCCTACTAGATAGAATTTAACATTTACGATGTTGGAGTTGGCAACCAAGTATGTTCAGGTGTTTAGTAGGCTACGACAAAGAGATTCTTAGCATGCTTCTATGTTGACAAAAGGAGTAATGGGAGTTGGCTAAAGCACTTTGTGCAAAGTTGGAGATATTTTATCATGCTATTGAGTTATTAT
This sequence comes from Erythroxylum gracilipes, assembly GCA_026413385.1. Taxonomy (NCBI): domain Eukaryota; kingdom Viridiplantae; phylum Streptophyta; class Magnoliopsida; order Malpighiales; family Erythroxylaceae; genus Erythroxylum; species Erythroxylum gracilipes. Next base: position 7,228,309 of record JANZLC010000202.1, on the reverse strand, counting down.
CAGAAACAAAATATCTAACTTCGCACATTTGCTTTAGCAACATTTGTGAGATCAAATGAGATTTATCTAGTTGGATATTTTATTATAATAAGGTGAGCCTGGTTATGGTAGAACATATGATGGAGAAACTTGATTATGATTGGTATATAATCGAACAAACTATGATATTCATTTTTATGTTAAACCCAAGATATAAGATGGAGTGGTTATATTTTTATTGTCAAATTTTATAAGGTAATTAGACTGAAAAACATTTTGATATCATTAAACAATTTTTGTACGATTTGTTTAATGATTATTAACAAAGATTAGACAAAGATGAGGATCACATTAGTTCAGTATCAGCTTTCGCTTCAGCTTCATTTAATGTTCATAATACTAGTATGTGTCCCTAATTTTCACAATTCACCAAATAATAGAGGCTATGGCTTCTTTAGAGTTGGCTAACTATTTAAAGGCAGGTGTTGTGACCGAAGCTGAAAATGTACAGTTCAATACATTGATATGGTGGAAGACACATGAAAGTGATTTTTAATCATGCAACCAATAATGTTAGACCTCTTAGCAATTCTAATATCTATTATTGCTTTGTAGTTTGCTTTTATTATTAGCAGTCAGATAGTTAGTTGTCATCGTACTCGACTTCATCCTAATATTGTGAAAGTCCTTATGTTTGCATAAAGATGGTTAAATGCTGAAGATATTCAGGGTAAACTCTATTCTTTATGGTATGCTAGTTTTGTTTACCTTAATACTTTTAACAACCATATATTATATTATCTTATATTGTCTTTTTATATTGATACATGTACAGAGACCAATCTTCCAACGGAAAATTTCTTCAAACAAATATTGATTAATGAAAGTATATTTAATTGTTAATTATCAAATGTTGAATATTCATTTATTGTAATTATTACATAATTGAGTATAATTTACATAATAATGTTTCTATATGTAGATAAAATGGTGCGAACTATTGATGATCCTGATTATATGATTAGCTAGTCGCCTTTCTTTGTAGTGGGTTTGTTTTCTTTAATTTTTCCTTCTTAATTGATTATTATTTTTCATTTGATTGCTTTAGATTTTTTACAATTGAAGATATAAATCTTTATTTATGTTGTTTTATACAGGTTAACAAAGAAAACTTTATACATTTGTCTTTTCCCATTAACTCAACTTTAGTTTCTATGTCTTTTCCCATTAGCTCAATTTTAGTTTCTATGTCTTTTCCTATTAGCTCAACTTTAGTTTCTAACTATAATTGACAATTCCCTTTTATATCTTGTTTTAATTTGGATAATAATATCACTATGATACTCTATTGTTTTAAAAATACCATGATTTTTATAATAGTATCGTGATATTTATTGCAAAGGCAAACTCATTAATTGATATTATTCTTTCGAGTTTTGAATGGACCAAGCATCATTTTACTATTAAACTTAGATAAGAAAATAGTAATTACTAACAAAAAAAGAGATAATAATTTAATGTGACATTAATTTAAAAAATTAAGCAAATAGATTTTAATTAGTTTTTTTTGTCGAAAGAAAGAAAATAAAATTTACAATATTAATTTAATAACAATAAATTGAATATGGATTCCTTATTATAGTTGAGATAATTTGACAAAATATGTGCAATTTAGAATATTCAAAACTATATTTAAAATTTAAAATTAAGGCTTATACCATTTGGCTTCACTAAGAAATGAATGAGTTACATAACACTTTTTTACATATAAAATGACACATACTAGTTTTTTTATTTTATGAAAATGAGTTTTAGGATAATAAAGTATGCAATACAAATTTTAAACAATTCTTTTTCTTTTGAAAAACATATTTGCTAATTGATACGATATATTTTTATTGTATATTTGAAATTTACATGTAGAAGTTCATTAATATATTAAAATAATTAGTGATAATGTCTATATTATTTACAAATTATTTAAAAATATATTAATATTTATGCTACATATTACCTATAGGTTCAATTATTTGAAATTTAGTTGAAATCATTTATTAAATTTATTTAATTTTCAAATTAAATAAAATAATATAACAATTAAAAAATTAGAAAAAAGGTATGGCACGAACACTTGCTTATGAGGCCCAAACCTGCTATATGTTTTGGGCCTAAGCTCAGTTAATAATTTTTAGGTCAAGCCCAGGCCCCCCGACCCATTGCTAATCATGGATAGGATTAATAAACTTGGTAATTAATTAATTTTTGTGGGAATGATAACCTAGGAGATCTAGATGTGCTAACTTAGATGATCTACTTCTTATTAACCCTGAAAATTGAGTGGACGTGCAAATAAAACAATTCAAGAAGGAGAAGAGAAATGGTTGCAAATCGGATCAATGCTGGAAACATTGACAATGATGGTGGAAATAATGTTCTTGTTGGAGTTAAGGAGTAGCATCCACCTAGAATTCATATGGGGAATATTTAAATGCTTGTTATTAGTACTAGTTTCTCATGTATTGGGTTTATTAAGATGGAACAGAATTACAAGGTAAAATAAGTCCATCTTTACTTATTGTTGACTTTTAGTGGATTACTTAGGGAAGACATTATCGCCTTCATTAAGGGGTTTTACATTTATGATACAGACACTTTTTTGTATTGTTTTTATAGAAGATAAGCTACATATGAGATATTTTCCTTACTATATGAAAATGAAAGATCAAGCAAGGACTTTTTTTAAAAAAAGAAAAATGGTATTAATTAATAGATTGAGAAGGTAGCACAAAATTGGCTTAGCTGTGAGTAGATTACCCTACTACAATCCTTAAAGAATCATGTAAGGAGGAAGGACAAAAAGGAGAGATATTAGACTAGTGGAACAAACATGAATCATAAATAATTTCAGATGTTCAAGGATGAGAGAATGTTGGTAGTGCAGTGGAGATGCAACTTCTTCACTAGTATTAGCTCTCAAATCTGTCAGAATATGTCTGAATGTAGGGTCTCCAGTGAAGAACTTCGGTTTGCAAAACGTTTGAAGTTTCTTTCACTCCATAGTATATATATGCAAAGTCCCAAAGCTAGAATATGTATGAATTTATCATGTTGTGGGCCAACAAACTGAGCTGATAATTAATGAATAATGTCGTAAAGATAGTGCCTTTGATCAGTCCATAGACATTTTCTTCGAATGTTTTGCTATATAATATTGTTGAAAGAGCATGTAAAGAAGATATGATCTCTTGTTTCTACTTAAACCTGACACATAGGAAAATGTTTATCCATGTGCAAATATGGTAGTCGATCAGTTGTTATAAGATTTTTCTAAATCGCTACCCAAAGTATAAAAGAGAGTCAAGGAATTAGTGTTTTGATCCAGATGATTCTGTGCCAAGTATCAATGGGATGTCTTCTTCTCAATAGTTCTTTGGTTGCCTTGTTGGAGAGATGATGGATCACTTGGCCTTTCTAATAAAAAATATCAGAAGAGTTTGGGTTTAGTAGGTATGTAAGTTATAGCTGCATCAAATAAGGTGGGAGCTGCCAGAAGTTATCACGGATGACTGATGTCATTCGAACATTAAGAGAAAGGGATGAAGATGGGGTTCCTGGTTAGGACAGGTGAATCGTTCCTTAACCAATTATCATACCATAAAGAAATGAGTTTGCCATTACAAACTATGCTTGTGACATTGGGTTAAACCACGTCTCTCAATGTTAATAATTGATTTAGGAAATCTGAATGAGAGGTACTTTTATTTATTTTCCAGATGCATCTTCCCTGCGGGAAATAGGAGTGAAGCCACCTAACCTATAATGATCACTTGTCAAGCAAAATCTGCCAGAATCGTTTGAGAATTAAGGCCTAATTCGTAGTTCGAATGGATGAGATGTTTAATCCACGTTCTTTTTTAGGAAGGCATAGTTCAATCCATTTAACCTTAACAGTTCCTTTGGATCGATCTGAATGACTCCATAAGAAGTCTTTAAGTAGTCTTTCAATAGCTTTGATGATGTTTTGAGAGAGAAAGCTATAGGAACTCCAGTATATATGTAAAGAGTCAAGCACATATTAGATAAGTTGTAACTTACCCACATAGGAAAGAGTTTTGATTACCCATAAGCCAATGCATTTTTGCATTTTTTTCAATAAGGGGTAAACACTCCACGTAGTTAAGGCGCCTTGTTGTCACAGGAAGTCCCAAGTACATGGGTAGGGGATTTATGGAATGCATAC
>JANZLC010000202.1:7200004-7223990 GCA_026413385.1 Erythroxylum gracilipes | reverse complement strand
GTCGATCAGTTGTTATAAGATTTTTCTAAATCGCTACCCAAAGTATAAAAGAGAGTCAAGGAATTAGTGTTTTGATCTAGATGATTCTGTGCCAAGTAGCAATGGGATGTCTTCTTCTTAACAGTTCTTTGATTGCCTTGTTGGTGAGATGATGGATCACTTGGCCTTTCTAATAAAAAATATCAGAAGAGTTTGGGTTTAGTAGGTATGTAAGTTGTAGCTGCATCAAATAAGGTGGGAGCTTCCAGGAGTTATCACGGATGACTGATGTCACTCGAACATTAAGAGAAAGGGATGAAGATGGGTTCCTGGTTGGGACAAGCGAATCGTTCCTTAACCAATTATCATACCATAAAGAAATGAGTTTGCCATTACTAACTCTGCTTGTAACATTGGGTTAAACCATATCTCTCAATGTTAATAATTGATATAGGAAATCTGAATGAGAGGTACTTTTATTTATTTTCCAGATGCATCTTCCCTGTAGGAAATAGGAGGGAAGCCACCTAACCTATAATGATCACTTGTGAAGCAAAATCTGCCAGAATCGAATTAAGGCCTAATTCGTAGTTCGAATGGATGAGATGTTTAATCCACGCTCTTTTTTAGGAAGGCATAGTTCAATCCATTTAACCTTAACAGTTCCTTTGGATTGATCTGAATGACTCCATAAGAAGTCTTTAAGTAGTCTTTCAATAGCTTTGATGATGTTTTGAGACAGAAAGATATAGGAACTCTAGTATATATGTAAAGAGGCAAGCACATATTAGATAAGTTGTAATTTACCCACATAGGAAAGAGTTTTGATTACCTATAAGCCAATGCGTTTTTGTATTTTTTTCAATAAGGGGTAAACACTCCACGTAGTTAAGGCGCCTTGTTGTCACATGAAGTCCTAAGTACATGAGTAGGGGACTTATGGAATGCATACCCGTATGTTGTGTTATGGATTATTTAAGATCATAAGCCCTTTTGGAGACGAGAAAGTTACTTTTGGTGAAGTTAATATGCAGCCCTAAATAGTTGGTGAAGGTGGCAAAGGCCTTCATGAAAGTGTTGACAGAATCCAGCTGAGCTTTAAAAATAGAAGAAGATCATCTACTAAACCAAGGTTAGTTAAGCCTTTTTTTTGCATTTTGAATGATTTAAATTTGAGATTATTCTTTACTTCTTGTTAGATGATAGAATTTAGAATTTCCATGCTAAGGATGAAAAGATAGGGGGATAAAGGATCTAGTTGAGGATATGCTTTCTTTCAACTGGTTGATAAAAGTGTGGGAAAATCTGAAAGCCTAAAGCAATGTCTATAGAAAATCCTAACTAGTGCTATCAAAAGCCTTATGAAAGTCTATTTTAATTGTGTAGTTGGGAGAGTAATTCAATCTTGAGTAGCCATTGATTAGCTCTTGAACTATGTGAACATTATCACCAATATGATGATCATTCATGTAAGTACCCTGATTCTCACTAATCAGAGGAGCGATAGCATATTTCAAATGGTTAGCAAGGATTTTTTTAGATAATTTTATAAAGAAACTTAGTGCATATTATGGGTCTAAATTCTCCAAAAGTGTAAGGGTAAGTTTTGGGTATTAAGCATAGGAAGGTGTGGTTAATTTCTTTAAGGAGCACTCCAGAATTCCTGGACTACATTCTTCACAAAAGGTCCAGTAACATCCCATGAGTTTTGAAAGAAATAACCATTGAAACCATCGGGCCTTGGGGCCTTCTTGCCATTCATGTCAAATATAACTTTCTAGATCTCATTGTCATCAACAAGTTTGGTTAAAAAGTCTAGATCCTGAGGAGATACTTGCTTTAGAGAAAGGGAGTTTAGAGCAGTGAATGAAACACCCGAAGTTCCAGCTGTACCAATAAGAGCTAAAATAACTTATGGCTTCATCTTGTATATCATGGAAATTCTGGAGTGGCGAACCAATTGTGGAAGTGATGGAGTGGATTCGGTTATGATGTTTCCTTGCTAAGATGGAATTGAAGAAGAAACTAGTGCTTCGGTCTTCATCAGTTAGCCAATTAATTCTAGCTCGTTGTTAGAGCAATGAGTTATGATTGTTGAAGGCATACATGTAATTAGAAATGACAATCTTTTCAGAATTCAGTAGCATCGTGTCAGTGAGCATCAAGGCAAGTTTTAATTGAATATTTTTAAGAACTGATTTGGTGGCTTTAATAGCTTTCATGGTAGAACCTTTCACAGCTTGTAATAGCTTAAGTTCATGTCTAATGAAATTAAGCTTCTGCATGCAACAATATTGTTTTGTTCCAACATATGTTGGCTTGCTCCTCTGCTAAAAGCTTCATAAAATGCAGGATCATGAACTAGGTAATTGTTGAAATGAAAGGGATAATGTATCATATGTTTCTGGAACAAGTTGTCAATAATGATTAGGGTATGATCCGAAAATAGAGGGTCTTTAAAGTTGGAAAAGCTGTTGGGGAATGTATTTACCCAGATATCATTGATAAGTGCACGATCGAGTTTCTTTCAAATATTCCAAGTAGATATTTTCTTATTAGATCAAGTGAAGGATTGTCCAATAAATTTTAGATCAATCATTTTGAGTTCATTAACACAGTCTTTAAATTCAGTCGAACAATTCTTCAAGTTGCAGTGGCTATGAACTTCAGTAGGATAAAGAACTGAGTTGAAATCCCCACATTTCAACCATGGTTTGTCCATGTTACGTCCAATGGTTTAGAGGTTATTCCATAAATATCTTCTTTGAAAGTCGTAGTTTCTGGCATAGATGAAGGATGAAGCAATAGTCATATTGGTCTGCAGAAAAAGTAAATGCAGATGTATAACTTGTCATTGATGTCCACCATATTAACCTTTATCTCATCCTTCTTGTAACAAATAATAATTCTTCCAAAAGCATATGACTATGGTTTGAAAGCACATCCCATTGAGGACCAGTATCTGCAACTTGTTCTTGTTTTCATATTTGATTTTAGTTTCAAGCAATGGTTTTTCATGAATGACAAATTCCTTTAGATCCAAAAGTTTTGAGGGATAATTTATTCCTATTATATTCCAAGTGATAGTTGGAAAGGCTAGTGAGGCATTTATGTTTTCCCCTTTTAGATTGCCTCCGATTCACTGTACTAAATGATTCACCATAACCTGGTTCTTCGGTGTACGAATCCTTAACTGATAAGCTAATCGTTGGAATTCAGAAGGTGTAGTGTGGTGTAGAGAGTTAGTTGGCTTTCTAGATTCAAAGTTGTGGCTTTTAGTGAGTGCCATAGGTGAACAAGCATAGACGATTAGTTCAAGCCTGTGTTCATTCTCCTGGCAATAACTGTGTATATATGAAGAGTACCCTTCACTGTTTGCTGTGGGAGTTTCCAAGGTTTGAACATCATCCATTAAGCATGTAGCTAATTTCAAAGCTTGTGGGGGTATCTCCTCCATGGGCAGAAACAAAGACAAGATCATGATTGATATCCAACATGACAGTATATTCCTGAGGTTAAGCAGTTTGTTCCTGGATAGAGTCATCGAGTCTCATTAGTTTTTGGTAGTTGCCCGTTTAGAAAATCTTTATCGTGGCTTTCCAAACCTTACTCTAAGATTTAGAAGGGGGCTTTCAATTGTAAGATATAGTAATAGTGTCTTCTTATAATATATTATCTTCACCTAACCGCACGATAGTTATTTCATTTAGGAGTTCCTGACACATATTCAGGGATAACCTATTCTCTTCTTCCTTATTGTGTTCTCATCCATAGACAATGATTTCCCAATATAACTTGCTAACTAGCTCAACCCCTGGGTAGTCTAATACTCTAGGGGAACATTATGGAAATGGACCCAAAAAGGGACATTATGCACTTTTATGGATTCAAGCTAAAAACTAGGCTGCCATTATTATAAGAAGATAGGCTAGTTGCCTAAGTGATATGGACCTTCTTCAAGTAGTTTATGTGCTTCTGAGATAGAGGAGAAGGTAAAAAGGATAAGGCTGTCCTCTGAGAGTAAGACATCAGTGAGACATATGTGTTTCCATAATTTGTTGGCCCAGTATTGGATGAGGGGAAAGGCTAGGCGGTGGTCAAAAAAGAACCCAACAATTGTTGATTACTAACTCTTGGCACCCTTTTGGGGTGTTGCAATCTCTAGATAAATCACAAGTTTACCATCCAGCTCTTATAGCGGATAGTAGGTAAGAGTCGAGGTAAGTTGGTCCCTGACAACTTGCTTCCATGTTTTCTGGTTATGAGGTGTCGATGGGATAGGAGAAGAAGGTGAGTGTGAGGGGGAAGGGTTAGAGTTGAGGGGAAAAGGTGGGAAATTAGATGGTGTGAGGCTGGTTATATTGCCTAAAAGGGAAGGGGGTAGGTTGACAGTAGGGTGGCACTGACAGGACAGTTGAAAGAAAATGGTAAAAAATGTGAGGCGAGAAAAGAGGTGTGAATGAGAAGTACCAAAAAATCCCTAGTAGAAGAACCCAGGGACAAGCTGAGATGAGTTAGAGGGAAAAGATATCTGGTAGGGAGAGGAAGAAAATGATTGAAGGAGGAGAGATTGAACAGGATGGAGCAAACAAACCAGAGGAAGTGTTAAAGAGGCTCTCTCTCTAACCCATCTTCCGTTTAGAAGTTGTTGTTCAAGCAAGGACTTGGTTACTTCTGATTAAGATTTTTTTTTATGAGTGGGAATAAGTATATGATGCGATCCTTTACTCCATATACTCATATAGTGCATTACTTAGCCAATATCCTCATAATCAATATTCTTTGAAATTGTTTATGTAATTTTTCTGTGAATGTCTTATTCTCATATGTCAAAATTTGATTGACATTATTGTAAGAGGTACGATATCTATTAGCCCAAGAAAACCTTTTATGCCTCGTTATAAATGTTTTAAACAAAAAAAATTTAAGATTCATTTTCCTCCACATATTGATGGTTTATATTAAGGTGTAACTACAACTTTTAAGGAGTTATACATTTGTGACATGATATGACCATTCATTATTTCTTGAAGCTTAGTCTCCCTAAAAATTGTTGAAAATCATTGAAACCTTAGCTAATAACTTGTCAAATAAAGTTTTAAAAAGAAAATTAAAAGCTTCTTTTTATAAGATTCAAGCATCTTTATACTTAGCATAACAAATAATGGATATTTCTAAATAGGAAGATGTTATTGAATCAAGCATGGGCAATAAGAAGGCATGTTATCATTGCTATATGTATTGGCATCCTTCCCAAGCATGCATGAATATGGAACATACCTCAAATTATTATAATGTAAACTATATGGCTGCCTATAGAGGAATAATTGTCAAGAATGATCTTTTCTCTAATATTTATAATCTAGGTTGGAGAAGTTACCCAAACTTTTCTTAGAAGGAGTAATGAGTTGGAGCAGACAGACCTATTGGACTATTTGGGTTCTAACAAAGACCTCAATTTTAATTACTACCATCTTTAGAGGACAATGTGGTGGAAGAGATGCTTAAGTCATATATGCCTTCAATTGATTTTGAATTAGATAACTTGGGGAGACTGGACTATCATATGGGTCAATTTGATAAGGTGGTGCTATCAAATTCTACATTTACTCATAAATTGGAGATGCTACCAAACCAATTACCTAAGATAGTAAGTGAAAGAGGTCAAAGCAAGCTTTTTAATAATATAAAGGTAAATCCAAAAAAGATAGCGTTAGACCTATACTAAGGAGTGGCAAAGCATTTGATATTGCAACCACCAAGAAAAAGGAAATGCAAAAGATAGATAAGCCTAAACATGAGGATGATATGATTGAAGTTCAAGGCTGAACTTGGTGAATAGTATAACACCGACTCCTCAACCCTCTGTCAAACCCTATATACTACCCATTTTACACCCTCAGAGGTTTAAAAAGAGTAAGGATGAGGAAAATTTAGGAAATTCATAGATATTTTCAATAAGTCACATATTAACATCTCATTTAATGAAGTATTAGCTTAAATGCCATCATATATAAGGTTTTTGAAGCAAATTGTCTCCAAAAAAAAAAAAACTTGAGGAGTATACTAAGATACCTTTAATTAAGGAGTGTAGTGTAATTTCGCAAAACAAACTTCCTCAAAAGTTAAAGGATCCAAGGAGTTTTATTATTACATGTCATTTTGGAACTTCTAATATTTATAATCATTATGTGATTTATGTGCAACTATTAATTTTATGCTTTTATCTCTACAACTATATCACTCCAACTAGTTAATATGTCCACCAGATACCTACATAGGGTAGTGGAACATCTATTTGTTAAAGTTAAAAAAAACTATTTTTTTTGCAAAATTTTTTATAATAGACATGGAGTATAACATTGAGGTTCACATCTTTTTAGGGAGACCATTTATGGCCATTATAGGGGCACTAATTAGTGTGTCAAATGATAAATTAACATTTAGAGTGGATAATAAAAAGGTGGAGTTCAAAATTTTCAAGGCTTTGAAAGGCCCTGCCTTTGATTGCACTTATTATAAGATGGATGTTATTGATTCTATAGTGCATGATGACCTAATTAAAGTTACTTATATTAACCCTTTGAAAATATGTTTAGCTTTATATATAATGAAGAAGAGGAGCATCCTAACCTAGTTAAGTGTGCTTTAAAAGTTAAAATGAGAGAGCTATAAACTCTAATGTTCTAGTGTTTTTGAGAATTTAGGAGAAGAAAAGCCTAAACCCTACCAATTACTAAAGAAGAACCTAGTTTTGATATAATGCAATTGCCTTCTTACTTACATCATGGATATATAGGAAAATAATACTTATCATGATATTATCTCTTCTTCTATAAGTTCTGTACAAGAAGATAAGCTACTTATGAAAGCTAATAAACCTTTGACTAGGAAGAAGAATATTATGGATTCGTCAGGGTAAAGGACTTAGTGACCATGTCAAGATGAAGGATTCATAAAGAAGCGCTTGTTGAGAAGCATCACAATAATTAGATGCTTTTGTTTTAATTTGGTAGTTTTACGATCTTTGGCAATAATTTTTTTTTTGCATGATATGAAAGTTTATTGCATGTACTTTTAGTTTGGAACAATTCTAAAGTCATGGATCTTAGATTATGATTCTTTTATTTGTGATTGGAAGTGAAAGAATTTTGTAATTTTATATTTCACTAATCCGTGATAGATCGTGATGGTATTAGATAAGGTGGACAATTCTTATATTATCAGGGGAGTATTAGTTATCCTAATTCCTAATTCCTAATTTCCCTTATTTTCTATGTTTTTATTACTCTTTCATATATATACATTAAGGATAATGTGCAAATTAAGTGTACGAGAGGGAATTAATAGTTGTGATTATAATTAGCTTAATAAGGAACAATTCTAGAAAATTTTAATTTTAAAAGAATATTCTTCAAGATAATTTATTACAAGTTTGGTTGTTATTATTACTTGATTTGCTAAGGCAAATAGTCATGAGTATTGATGATTAATTTAATTTTCATAACTTAACTTATGTTATGATACCTCTTGTATAGTTTGGTAATCTAATTGAGTTAGACTTGAATTCTTTTCAAGCATTTTAACCATTCCATTGAACATGTGAGATAAAATGAATTCACTTAACTGCCTTTAAACTAAGTAAAAAATCTGAAGTGTGATAATGGTGCTAGTAGCCGTTTAAAATAATGACATAACTGAATAATTAGAATTATTCATGAAAAAGTGTTTACTCTCAAATTAAAAGGTTATATGACTTTTCAAAAAAAATTCTAAATTGCTTTTTTGTTCATTTAAAATTAATATTTTATTTTCTTCATTTAATAACGGTTATGAAAATATTTGAAAGTTTAAGCAACTTTCTCATTTACGTTCACTTTATGCATTAGGTTAAATTTTGTGAGTTAAGTTAAAGTTTGAAGGATTATGAAGTTAAGTTTAATTGATTTATGACTACATGCAAGTAGTTAAATGCCCAACAATTTGATTAACTTTATAATTAAATTAATAATAGAAAATCTTAATTAATGTGATTGATTGGTTAAATTCATTTATGGAGTTGCAACTTATGTTTGGTTAAGAGTAATGAAATTTGATAAATTCTATTAACATAATTTTGAAAGTATTTTTACTCGTATTTGGATGATTTTTATGGGATTTGGTACCTAAAATGGCTTATATTTTATTTTCAAACCTTAGTCTAGCTCTCTAATATAAAAGGAATGAATTTGGGCAAGTTGGACTTAAGTTGGAGAAGTATTTTAATAATTTTATAAGCATATGGCACCAACATAGCCCAGTGTCCAGTAATATGAAAACAACACGATATCATGTCCATCTTATGTTTTACTCCAATACATTATATTCCTTTGACAATTTTTCACATAAATAACATGGGTCAAATAGGCACCTATGTTCCCTAACACGACCTAAATACAAACTCATGTTTATGGACGTCATACCTATTTTCACCAAATGTTCGCTTAGATACACAATTAAGGAACTAATAACTAAATATGATTTAAATACAACACCATATTCTAGACCCATGTTAGTAATGATTTGTTATAAAAAATTCTAGATAGGGGTGTTAGCAATGATTGTTATAAAAATTCTAGATAGGAGTGTTAATGTACAGTGGGCTAACATAGACCTATGTTAGTCCCATATTGGCATTAAACTTTATAAAAAAATTAGGATTTTATACAAGAAAAGAATAAAGAGGGTTGAGAATTGATGGGGAAGAAGATGAGCCAAATTAAAGTGTCTTAGAACAATAAAGGGAGAACCCTGAAGAAAAGTTCAAGATACCATTAAGATTTAACAAAGAACATTAAGATTCATGATAATGAGTTCACGTGTTTTGTTTTCTTTCTTGTTTTCTATTGATCTCCTTTATTGTAGTATGAACTAATTCCCTAGTTAGAGTTAGGGATGTAACTTATATGGGATATTTCAATTATTAATGCATGACTAGTTATTCCTTATATTAAATTTATTCCCTTTAATCTTGATCCTTAAATGTATTCCTAGTCATTATAAATTCAATCTCAGAGATTGTATAAAAGAATTAAAGAAGAAGTATAATATGTATATAGTCATTATAAATTCAATCTTAGAGATTGTATAAAGGAATTAAAGAAGTATAATAAGTATATTAGAAGAATAAATAGTCTAGATCTAGTGAAAGAGATATCTTAGACTATTTAATAACTAATAGATTAAATATTCTTAATAAAATTAATTAGTTTAGTTGTACATCGAGAGTTGGTAATTGATTAATTAGATATAAATGTATAACCTCAAGAGAGGGTATAGATATCTTAGGTTAATTGTTATTTAAACCTTAATAACTAATCTTTCTTGATAATTGGAATTCCTGATAAATGAATCCTAAAGCCTTGACATTTTATTATATTGCTTTCTTCTTGAGAGTTAATCACCTTGCTTTAGTTCGTTAAGTAATTTAATTAACTTTCATAAAATCTTGTTTAAATTAACTTACTACTTTACTAGGATTAACAAACGTAAAATTAATTAGTCTTCATGTTAATGTTGACCTGAAATGCTCCATATCCAAAACTTGCCAAATTCGGTTCTATGCATTTGCATATTTGACTTATAAAAAAAAAACTACAATTTTGAGTAGGCATAGCCTGGGACATGTCCATGGGCTAACTTATGTTGGTTATGATTTTTTTAATGCCAATAGGTATGGCCTAAAACAATCTCATATATAAGGCTTGGATCTCTCTATAACTTTGTGAAGTTAGACATAGTCTTTAATATGCTGGTACTTGAGACCATGGATCCTTTTATAACTCTTTCAAAATTGAACACAATGTGGGACATGCCCGTGCATGAGCACATATTGAACCAGAGATCAATATTTTCCCTCTAAACTTTCTCTAATTCTATATTTTATAATTGGACCAATCCTGCATGCAATGGATCTCACTTTTTGACTAATTGTGCTCACACCATACCCCCATTCTTCAAAAGGAATTAGCCTTAAATGGCAACCTGCATCAAAAGTAAAATAAGCCTTTTTTTAATAAAAAGGTACAATTATGGGCTAATTAGTATAAAGAAAACTCTTGATATTACTCTCTTTTTCACCTTCTTACTTTTATTTTGTTCATTCTCTCTTCGTAATCTTAATTGGAAGTCATAGACTTTCTTAGGTATTAAAAGTAAAAAAGTAATAGGTTTTCCTCATTCATGAATGTCTATCAATTCTTGAAGTGTTCACGTACAATCTTTCTGTCATGTTGCCTCAAATTTTCCTTATAACATGTGACCAGCTTACATAGATATGACATCACATAGTACCTCATCTTAATACCTTTTAATAAAGTAAATCCATATCTACTTGTTAACTTTGATCTTCTAACATTCATTAATCTATTGAAACTTGTATGACTTTAGATGCTTTATAGTACGTAAACCTTACTTTTTCACATAAGTAGTGATAACCACATCAGTGAAATTTTCTTCATTAATAATCATACTACATACCTTGTTATAAACATGGCATCTAGTAGAAAAGATGTTCTTCCACTACAACACTACTTTCTTTCCTTTTTCTAACAACTATGTGAACAGTTAGTAAAAGACACAAAACAAAGGAATTGAACAAATAAAAAAGCTTAACATGATAAGAATATAGATAAACCCTAAAACAAGATGGTAACATTATTTGGTCTTTTAACTAAAACTTTAGAAACAATAATATGAAGTTTTATAACAAAAATGAATCACAAAGAATATGATTTTTTTTAACAAAGGAATATGTTGAGATTTGAATGATATGAAAATAAAGATGAAATGATAACCACACCTAGTTTATAGTCAAGCTCTAATACCAATTGATGTGAACCCATTTTGGAATTACACTAGAGAAGTCACAAACAAATTTAAATCACACCCAAGAAAACTAAAATAGATGTATAAAAAATTGACCTATTAAGTATAAAGGATTAAAAACCAATTTTATTAAGTATTTGAATGCCACAAATAAAGAATTATATGATAAGTTTGAAGTTCAATAAAAAAAACAGAGAAAAGAAGCATTCATGACTATTAAATAGCAAAGATATCAAAATTTGTCTTCAATTGGAAAGAAGCATGCCTTAAATACAAAATTGAAAAAACTAGGTTTTTAAGTAGCATGACCTGAAATACGACTATTCTCTTATGAATATTCTCGAACAAACTAATATTTGAAACTTTAGATCTCTTTGTAACTTTACAAAATTAGATATGGCTTGACACACCTATGCCTGAGATCATGGATCTTTCTGTAGCTTTATGAAATTGGACATAGTATGGAACATGCCCATATGTGATCCCATATTCATCCAAAGATGAATGTTTTGCCTTCTCTGAATTTAGTTGCTCGAGCCTGGCCCAGCTCAAGGCTCGATGGGTAACGCAAAACAACGTTGTTTTGCTTTTTTTTTAAAATAAAATTTGGGGCTGGCCCTACCCATTATCGTCCCTACTTTTATAATTGACTCTAACGTCCATACAATGGATCCTCTCTTTTTTTTTAAACTAGTTGTGCTTACATAAAAATCTCTTCTTAACTCAAACTATTTTGTTTACAAAAGTAACAACAACTAAAATTGATTAAAATTTGCAAACCAAACACATTAGAAGATGCATACCAAAAGTCTTTAGACGTGAAAAAATTAATAAAATTCATATATATGATTGCACAATTCAATTTAGACCATATTCACAAACTATATCAACAAGTAGTAATGTTAAATCTCAAAGTTTACATTTTATATCATTTTGGTGATGAAGATGCAGGATTTTATGAGAATGATTGTATTAGTGTAGTTAGATGCATGTTGTCTACTAATGCGGATAATAACAATTGGAAGTGCACTAGTATTTTTCACACTTTCATTAAGAGTAGGGATATGAAGTGTAAGCTAGTGATAGATGGAGGTAGCTCAATGAATGTTGTTTTTAAAAGTGTAGTTAATTTATTAAACTTGAAACTAAAGTTAATTTATTAAAACTAAAGTTAATTTATTAAACTTGAAACTAAAACGCATCCACATCCATTTAAGGAAGTGTGGGAGACTAAATTACCTTACCTATGTCTAACAAATTTCTAGCTTCTGTTCTGATGAGAGATTATAAAGATGACATATATTGTGATGTTTTTCCTATGTATATTGCTCATATTATTTTAGGATGCCTTTAATATCGCCAAATTTAGTAGAGAAAATACTTATCCATTTAAGCATAAGAGAAAGAACGTTATTTTGAGACTTGTTAAGCCCCAAGAAAAAGGGTAAACCTAACATTTGTATAAAAAAAAGTAAAATAATTTGTTTATCTTGAGACTTATTAAGTCTAAAAAAAGGTTCTAAACTTGATAAAATTTTTGCACAATGTATCCATGACTTACATACAGGGATGACAAAACCAGCCTAACCTAATTTTGGCCCAGTTTGAATAGGTCACGGGGCCGTAGCTCGACTATTCCTTCAAAAATGACGTTGTTTTTGACTTTTTCCTTAAAATATATATATGACGGGCTGGGTTTGGCCCGGTTAACTCGTGGTCGTGCCGGGCCACGGGCGGACCCATCTCGACCCGTCAGGCTGCGGGCCACATGGGTTGGGTTCGGGCCGGGCCGGGCCATGAGTAGCCTAGGCTCGGCTCGACCCGGCCCATTAACATCCCTACTTGCATATCGAGATTAGGCGAAATATTGTATTAAGTGATGAAAAGTATATATTTGTTGATATGCATTATAGGTTCACGAAATTTCATGTTGATGACCTTATCATGGTTGACATTCATCGAACAAAGATTTCAAAATATTTTCTAAAGAAACTTGACTAGTCCTCACACTATCATCCATAAACTTAGATTTAATGCATATTTTTTGGATTTGTCAAATGAAATGGATATTAGTTTTGTTTTTACCATAGAGCATTACCTTTTAGTATCTTTGCATACGGAGTTGGCAAAGGTATGCCTCTATAACACCTTGAAGAAGTGGTATCTTCACTATAACACCTTGAAGAAGTGGATGAGACTATTCTTCGTGATGAGTTTGTGACTTTAAAAGAAGGTAGTTTCATTGCTTTTTTGTCAAATAAAATGGTCATTCTAATTTTGATGCTAATTGGATTAAAGAGAAAGAAATTTGCCATTTAAATTCGTTGTTATGAGATTTGTATCTTTTATCTCATTTTTCAGAATCAAATATTTTTAGTCCAAGAAGAATGACATGGAGAATGGAAAATTTTCACTTCATCCTGTATGGAACATCAAACTCAAGTTCAAATAGTATCTAATATTATTGTGTTAATATCACTCAGGCTACTCCTGGCAAGAGGATTTGAGGAATACCAAATCTCGTGCTTCACGTATTGTTCTGTAATTGTAGCTTTGAGATACTGATCCACTCTAAAATTTTAGATAATTTCTTTTATTTTTACGTGGAAAGGATATTTCTTATACTTCTTCTAGTGACCAAGCTGTTTTTTTGGCTACATATAAAGTTGATTTGGTTCAGATCATAAAATTTCAAACTTTTAATCATTCCAGAACATACAGTGGTATATAACATCAAACTAATTTGAAACTTAATTACAAAAACAGCAACCCCACTACGTTCTATGATGTCTTTGGTTCGCACGCAACCCCCAAGACTTGCAATGAAGAAACTTTATCGAGGGCTTTGTTCGAATGTGTAACATCCTTATATCATGCTTCCAGATTTCTCTCTCTTATCATTACTGTGAATGCATTGAAATGCGCTACGTAGTTCTTGCATAATACATAATAAGAAGATTTCCTTGCAATAATCGGAAATAGGAAAGCAGCAGAGACCCACTTAAGCGTGTAGCTAGGTGCCATCTTGTTTGAACAATGATAAAAAGAGACCTCAGTGATTGCTTTGGCCTCTCTAGTCCAGTCTCTTCAGGAAAAACAAATGAGAAGGGCTCACAATCTTTGACCACTTCTGTATCTTTCTACACATTGTCCTCTCTTTTGGCTCGTAGTTTCATGTGGGAATCAAAGTTTTGGATTATAGAAGGCACTCTAGATAATTATGGATGCCTCTCCACATATCATATTTGTCTTAACGATAATGAAAATTGACACGGTCAAAACACAAAGACACAAATTGAGCAATCTTTGCTTCCACAAATTTATCTTTTAGTCCATTGTTGATCATTTCTAATATGGGAAATGAATAATCGGGATGGATCGATTTTTAAGGTTATAGAACAAAGTATTGGCAAATCCAAGTAGTGAATATCATATAAACACATGAATATAGACAAGTCTACTCTCAGATAATAGTGCATAGAACAAAGCGAGTTATTTAGTAAAAACTTGTAAGAGGTGCTTGAGAATCACGTGGTGTCATCTGTTTCTTCTATTGTCTATTGGTACAAAAGACCATCCTTTTATATCATACATTATCAAGGCAAATTAGACCTAGAAAGCTTGATGTAGTTATTAATGATCTGAATTAGGCTCGTTATAGTAAAGGTCTTTTTGGCATAATGAATCAAGTACCTCGCCAACCACCGTTGGCAAAAGCATGCTTAGACACAGAATAAACTAAGAAAAAAGAAATTAAACCTTTTGTTTGAATGCTCAAAGATGAAAATCCATCTAAGGTTCCTTCCTTTTCCTCCTTTCCTTTCGGCTATTTTCCCAATACTCCAACGACCAACACTTGATAGTAAGTGGCCGAAGTTGCTTAGTGTGACAGCAATATTCGCATTATCCCTTATTTGTGCCACAGCAATTACTTCTGCTCAAGAAAAAGAATTAATATTTTGGTGCACAATTGGAACTTTCATGATGGGATTAGGCTAATGTAACATTAAACAACATGGAGTTTTACAATTATTTCGACTAAGTGGAAGCGCATTGATTGATTGGCCGAGAATTTCGGCCTTTAATGTGCCTAACTGTGACAACGAGATGAAACAATTGTGTCAGATTCTTTGATAGGAAAACCATTTGCTGCTCTTAAAATAGCTATTATATTCCTTTCTGGATAGATCTCCAATCACCATCTTAAACCTGATAAGAAGACGAAAAAAGATGGCAATTTACTTGTTGCCTTCAAGAACTACATCACCTTTTACTTTCCTGAAGGAACAATAGTAAACAAATTTGATATCAAGTAGAGACCATGTCTACACTGGATTTTAGATACATGTATCTATAACATGAATTATAAACACTACTACTTTTTTCAATTCATTATTTCGTTAATACAACACGACCCTGCGTTAAGAGGGCGAGGAGGGGCAGGGCAAAGCAAAGAAACGAAAAGAACGGGTAAGTCGAGAAGGGTATGCTCTAGTAACTTTGTTCACTTCCATACAGACAGCATATTTCGTAGACATACTTTCTTGTGCCACTAAAACTCCTTTTTCCTACACATGGAAGACAATTCCGTATGTCAGTGGCAGTAGCAGGTTGTTGTGGCAGTGATTAAATCTTCTTCTAACAAGCCTCTTATATCCAAGTATAATTAGTTGATTACAGGTCAAGATAACGTACAACTCAGCTCGAAGAATCTAACTTTAGTTTTCAAAATCTTCCATGTAATGGAAACAAAAGCGCCTAAATAACTTTGATAAGGAAAAACAATGCCTAAATTAACATAGCAATTGCTATACAACAATCAAATAGCCATTAGGGGGGTCAGCATTCCTTTGAAACATCAAACTGCAATTGTCCATAAGCTCCTATTGACCAAATTGTTACTCGAAGCATCATAAGAAAACCAAATTAGTGTTTTGAAAGAACCATAAATCAATATAAAACAGAGAACAAAGAAGCTAAAAGGAAAGAGGTACGTTGTATTCCTTTTGGAGGTGAATAGTGGTCACCTACTCATTAATTTAGAGCAATTATGTAACCGTGTGTGCCACACATTGCCGTTGACTTTTGATTTTACTCCCCTTTTCCCCTCTTCTGTAACTCATGACAACTATGTTAGAAGAAACTGGTCCCCCAGGGACCGTGACCGATCAAGGAGTTTAAAAATCAAAAAGATCATGAGCATGCAGCAGGACAACTACTTTGCACTTTCTATAGCAGCCATGTTCTTGTAATCCATATGGACTTCTTTAATTGATTTGAAGGAAGGTCTCAATACCATATAAGCAGAACATTCAATTGAGGCAGTTCCGTAATAAATATTCAGTTGTCTAGGCATGGAGTTGTAGCAATCTTTAGGGCGTGTTATATTTACAATGCAGTGAAAGTAACAAGCGATTATCAGTATCAAACTTCAAACAACTCAAGAAGGGTTAAATTTGAGAATGTTTTTCTTATTCAGACATGAACACTATATCTGGCTCTTAATGGATTATCGTCCAGGTATCTAAGATCAAAGTTTTGTAAGTTCAACTTCGAACTTACAAGGTTGTTTTAATGATGAAAGAAGTTAAAATTATGATAAGAACAAAATGAGTTTATGATGATGCCTTGGAGTTGGATGGTTATTTCATAGTGATTAACGAATTTTGTTGAAACAATCAATAGGCTTAGTGTTAGACCCCTAAGTTTGAGATGGTAGAATTGTGCGGGCATTGACGAACCTTGATCAATGTTTGAAATGCGGAACAACAGAACAAGACAAAGACTTGCAAGGAGGCAAGAAGAAAAAGACGTAATGTCAAGTGTTGGCATGCATTGGTAGAAATCTTCGACGAGATGCAAGATAAAAAAAAGGCTTGAGATGGACATCAGGTGGAAGAATAGCCGGATCGCACACATGAAGGTGACATGTGAAAGCTCCAAGGTGACTTAGCAAGTTAGATCAAGCTTAGTGCGAGTTTTGGTAGAGTTTTAGACTTTGTACAAGTTGACTTGACTAAGGCTGAGTTCTTAATGGACTAAGGACTTAGTATGTGCTCAAATAGACAGACTATGACTAATGGAATTGGCATGGGAAAGCATTAGACGGACCAATATACTATTGGCTTGGATTACTCATCGTCAACTGATATAAATGAAGAGATCTTGAATGATGTGACAGATAAGATTACAGTGGTGATAAAAGCAAACAAACGCAAGAGGAGGGTGAATTGTGTGTGTAAATTTTTTTTGCAAGTTCTTTCAATTCGTATAATAAATAGATCCTAATTAAAACAGTAAGAGTCTGTCATACAATAAAGCCTTTTTAAACGACAGGAGCTTATTAGTCAATATGAGCTTTTTGTGGAATATGACCCTGCTTAAACGAAACGAGCCTATTAAATGATAAATCTTGTTAAAACAATTAAAAAACAAAAAGCTCTTGTTAAAACTGAAAGGAGTCTCTTGCAAGTTGAAAATAGAAGGAACGTTTTATAAATGTGAAGGAGCCTTTTAAAAACAATACACACAAAATATAATGCGAAAATTTAAAAGTTAGAGAGCGAGAGAGAATAAAGACGTAGTTAATTTATACTGGTTTAGTTTATAACCCAAGCATACGTCTAGTCCATAAGTATCAAACTTGAGTGTTTCACTATAAAAATCGAGTATTAAATTTAATGAGCCTCTCTAAGCTTACAAGTCTATATTTTTCAAGATTCTTTATCCTTTCACACTCGAAATATATAACAAGCTTTTAAAAAGTTCACAGAAAAACAAAATAACAAGTTCACTCTTGATAGAGTAGTTTCACTTTGTAAAGCACAATAATAATGATATGATTCTCAAGAATATAGATGCTACTCAAAATATTTAGACAGTGTGTTGTTGCTCTTCTTTGAACAGTCAATTTCTTCAACTACTCGTTGCTTCACTCGCATCTTTAGTCAACTGAATAGATTTAATCTTAAATAATTCAATGTCATCTTTACCAAAAATCCTTCAGTAATCATGGAACTAATATATGACTTTCATAATTAATAGGATTCTTTTGGATAAACCATTTTTAATAAGGTAAGTTCATAAAGAAGATTCATGCAAGAAAGAAAGCGTATTACTTATGATTTTATTTCCTTTTTGAGAAATAGACCGTTAATTTTACAAGGAAATAAATCCAATTTGAATTTTGAAATATTATACAATTATTACCACAATCGTTAAATATAAATCTTGAGTTAACAATCTCCCCCTTTTTGATGATGACAAGCAATAATCTGTATATTTTTCAAAATTCAAAGAGATAATAAGCGATTTCGAAAATTACCCGTGACTTTTATATGTTTAGTCATAATTAGCAGGAGCCTGTCTTTTAAGAAAGGAAACTATCGTTTATATATAACAAATTTTCATTATTTCAACAGCATAATCAATCACATATATATTCGAGCAACATTGATAAATATGCATTTAGAAATATATCATCATATATACAAAAATAAAATATGCAAAAATATATCATATAAACTATCCCCTTTTGTCATTATAAAAAAAATAAAGGAGTTAGGGAGGAAATAGAATAGAATGAAATAGCGGATGCATCAAACAAAACCATCAGTATATATAAGCCAAACAGAAATTAAGCAAGTATCAATAGAGTTATTGAAGAGATTCAAGGATTCTTCTGAGCAAAATCTGCATGTCCAGAAGTTGATTCTACATGATGTCTATTTGTTCTTGCATTTGATCTTAATTGGATTGAATGTTCTTTAAATGTTGTTGGAGATTTGTATATTTTCATCTTGAGGAGGAACATTAGCTCGTTGATCTAGAATATAACCTACGATTTTTTACTTCTCTTTTAGATTTATTTTCTGCCTAAACATTGTTTTGCAATTTGTATCTGAACTGGTAAGGAATGGAAGGGTGAAACTTAGTCAGTGCATATCAACTCAAATTTGAAAAAGGTACTTCATAATGGTTGAAAATCTTAGTGAGCAACATTCCATGAGGTAGATAACTAGTTGTATTCTTGTGATTCCCTTTATCCACCATAAACCTTAAGATCATTGTTGGAAGATTCATTATGTTTCCTTTCAGCAAATTATACACTACATAAGTATCTAGCAAACTGTACCTTTCAACAGAACTACTCCTGGAGAATATAGAAGTAGCTGATAACGATACAAAGCATCGTAGGAGTAAGTCAAATTGCCTGCTCCAAGGTCTACCATCTTGGGTATTTTGAGCATTAAGGTAGATGGATTTAACAACTTCTCCCTAATCTAGATCATCAACAACCCATTTATGATAAGGAAAATCAGTTCTCCCTATAAGAGCTATGTCTAGTATATCTCTTAAAATCTCTTCAGAAATTAGAATATCGCTTTCACATACCTATGAAACAATGGCTAGCTTTCTATCAATTACTTCCTTTCTCATGTGTATTGAATGCCCTGACTAGCTTATCACACACTGTCTCATCTAATTTCAAGAAAATTTCCCAACCAATAGCAACAAAGTAAGGAGAGATAGGTATACTTATGTTATCAAACATCATGGGAGGCAAGACTCTCCAAACAACCATCTTTCTTTTCTTATACTGCATTTTATAGCAAACTTTAGCTTCCGTTGATTGAAACATTTTTGGTGGTATTGATATCTTTCTTTTTTGTGAAGTTATTTTTATCTTCTTTGCTCTGTTTTCTTTAGGAATCATCTTTTCATGAAACAACTCATTTCTATCAATGGAGTCCTTGATAGTTTCTTTAGTCATAGGTTCTTTTCCTTTCTTTATTTCTTCCCTTTTTCTTTTTCTAGATAGTTCTTCATCTTTCTTTGCAGCATCAGTGGTTTCTTTATGTTCAGAAATTTCTCAGCTTGCTTTGCAAGACTTCCTCTGGTTCGTGGTTGTCTGATCAACTGAGAAGGTTCTTCATCTGAATCATCATCGTTTATAACCTAATGTACTTCTAAAACTTGGGGTTCAGTAACATGTGCTTCACCATGACTATTAGTAGAAGTTAGAGTTTTCTTTTATCCTTTTGATCTTTTTAGTACAAGTGTAATCTTGTTCTATTAAACTGGGAGGAGCCTTATAAAACAAAGGAGCCTGCTAACCAAGAGAAAATTTCTAAGGGATTACAATAGAAGGCTCTTGCTAACCGAAATGCAAAGACAAGTAGCATAGAATATTCATACAGAAATAATATCAGAGAGTTTGCACATTCCAAGCTCTTTTTTTAACACACAAAATCTATCTTCAGAGTGTGGCTTGGTGAAAATATCATTTACTTGATTTTTAGTACTAACATGCAAAAGATTAATGGTTAATTCTAAAACATGATATCTAAAAAATTGATGTTTGATTTCTATATGCTTAGTCCTAGAATGATGCACAAGGTTTTTAGAAAGATTTATAGCACTCATCTTATCACATAATATAGGAATATGAGAAAAGTTTAGATAAAAATCCTATAGTTGATACTTCATCCATAAGATTTGAGCACAACAGTTGGCAGCTACTATGTATTCCTCTTCAGTCGTCGAAAGCGCTATGCAATTTTGCTCCTTGTAGGACCAAGATACTAGACATCCTCTAAGAAATTGACAATGATCACTTATGCCTTTTCGATGGACTTTATCACCTGCATAATTTGAACCACAATAGCCTACTATGTCAAATGAATCAATTTTTGGATACCATAGTCCAAAGTTCATAATTCCTTGGAGATATCAAAACATTCTTTTGACTGCTTGAAGATGGCTTTCTTTTGGACTTGATTGAAAGCAAGCTCATAAGATATAATAGTGATCCAACCATTCCTCTATACTTTGTCTCATCTGTAGCTTTGCCTTCTTCGTGTTTATCAAGTTTAGTTCCGGTGTACATAGGAGTACCCATCGGTTTGACATTTTCAAAATAATATTTCTTATTTGTCTTAGCTAATGAAGATTCCTTTTTCTATTTATCTGATTTGTAATATGAGAAAGAATAATTCTCCCATCATTATCATTTCAAACTCCTCCTGCATTAATGCTGAGAATTCTTCATAAAAGGATGGATTAGTTGCACAAAATATTATGTCATCAACATATATTTGCACTATGAGTAAATCATTCTCCTTTCTTTTAAGAAATAAGATTTTATCGACCTTTCCTCTTTCAAAGTTATTCTCAAGAAAAAAGTTATTTAACCTCTCATACCATGCTCGAGGAGCCTACTTTAGACCATATAGAGCTTTAGATAACTTCATCACATAATCCGGATGATTTTTATATTCAAAACTTGGGGGTTGCTTAACAAATACTTCTTCGTTAATGTAAACATTTAAGAATGCACTTTTAACATCCATTTGGAATAACTTGAAGTTTCTATAGCATACAAAGGCAAGTAAGATTCTAATTGATTCCAATCTAGCAATAGGTGCATAAGTTTCATCAAAATCAATTCTTTCTTATTAATTGTAACCTTAAGCTACAAGTCTAGCTTTGTTTCTTACCACCTTACCATTTTTGTCAATTTTGTTTCGAAATACCCACTAAGTCTCAATAATTGACTTGTTTTGAGGATGAGGTACTAAATTCTAAACTTTGTTTTTGTCAAATTGATTTAATTCATCTTTCATAGTTGATACCTAATTTTCTTCAGTAAAGGCTTCTTCAATGATCTTTGGGTCTAATTATGAGATGAGAATTACAAAGTTATTCCTGAACGATGATCTTGTTCTTAAACTTTTAGAGGGATCTCCAAGAATATATTGATATGTATCAAGACCACTCCATTCTCTCGATGTTTTTCGTTGCACAGGCTGTTGCTGAGATGAAGGAGCCTGCTCTATTCTATCTTCAGATAAACTCTTTTGATTTTGTAATTATGATGGTATTATCGGTGTAGTTTGATTCTTCGATATATTTTTAGGAATCAAAAGATGCTCTTCATCATCTGAATTAGCTGTTATTGTCGAGTAATGTTTCATAAAATACCAAATATATCGATTCTTCTATCTTCTTTGTTCTTTTATTATATACTATGAATCCTTTATTGGCAATGCTGTATCCCAAAAAAATAGCTTCATTTGATCTCGCATCGAACTTTCCAAGGTTGTCTTTTCCATTGTTTAGAACGAAATACTTGCAGCCAAAAGCTCAAAAGTAAGCAACATTTGGTTTTCTTCCTTTCCACAACTCATGGGAGTCTTTTTCAGAATGGGTCTTATAAGACATCTGTTAAGAACATAACATGTTGTGGATATTGCTTTTGCCCAGTATCCATGAGGTAGTCCACTTTCACACAACATGGTCTTGGCCATATTAACCAAAATTTTGTTCTTTCTCTCTACAACTGCATTTTGTTGAGGCGTCCTTGGACAAGAGAAGTTATGATTTATACCATTAATGTCATAGAATTCTTCAAATTTTCTGTTATCAAATTCTCCTCCATGATCGCTTCGAATTGAAGTGATGTAGTACCTTTTTTCTATCTGGATTTTATAGCAAAAATTCTTAAACACTTTAAAAGCATCATCCTTATTTGATAAGAAATAAACCCATGTAAATCTGGAGTAATCATCTACTAAAATAAAATTGTAATGTTTACCACCAAAACTTTGAGTCCTAGTGGGACCGAATAAATCTATATGCACCAAGTGGCCGGCTAGTAGACACTATATTTTTAGAAGGAAAGTTGCTTCTGAATTGTTTACCTGTTAAAAAAGCCTATAAACCTGATTGCTTTCAAACTTTAAGGTCAATAGTCCTTTTACTAACTCATTTTTGGACAATTTTGATAGAATGCTCATGCTGGCATGTTCGAATCTCCTGTGTCAGATAAACGAATCATTTTCTAAAGAGACAAAACACTTAACATTTTGTGAGGACATGTCTTCTAGTTGAGAACAATATATATTTTAATTTCTAGGACCAATAAACACAATATTATTATTATAAATATCAACAATTTCACAATAAGATGCATAGAAAATGACTTTGTAACCTTTGTCATATAGTTGACTCACACTCAACAGATTTCAAACCATCAACAAAGAGAACATTATCAATGGAAGTAGAGCTAGAATTACCAATTTTAAAACTCCGATGACCTTTGTTTCATTTTTGTTTGCAAAAATAACGTTACCTTCGTCTTTCCTTTCAATATAGTTGAAATGTGATATTTCAATTTTCATGTGTCTCGAACAACCGCTATCAACTATTTTATGATTTTCTCATCTCTATTTTAAAGCATATCTATAAAAAAAATTATCTCTTGTTAGGTACCCAATTTTTTCTAGGTCCTTCGAGTTAGTATTTTGACCTTTTGGTCTCCAAATATACATCTAAGATAATTTACTTTTAGGAAAATTACAAGAATGACTAATGTGACCACGTTTACCATAGTAATCACACAAAATAGATGAATTATAATTGTTATGATTTTTGCCACTTAATAGGTTCTTGCTGTTTTGGCTATAGCTGCTCCTGGATTTAACAGAGAAGTCTTTGTAGGGCTTGATATTTTCATTTTAATTGTATCCTATTCCAGCCTTACCAAAAATGCATTTACCGTTACCAAGCAATGCATCAAGATTCTTCCTTCTATCAACAAAATTTTACAAGTCTTTCTCTAGAGATAAAATCTTTCCAACATTTTTCTCCTTTTCAAGTTCTAAGATGAAATTTTTTCTTTTAATTGTTTTACCTTATCATAATCATTTTTTAGCAGCGTATTTTCCAGCTTAGTTACTTTTTCTTCCAGAGCTTCCTTTTCATAAACCTTTTGCTGATAGTGTTGGACCCCGAACTTTTCTAAAAAGTTAGAACAAATAAATGAAAAATTTTGAATTAGAAATGATAGACAAGATTAAAGTAGTGAATGAGAAATGTGGATAGATTCATGTTTTAGTTTGGTGTTTTTGGTGGATAAGAGATTTTGAAATAGGAAGAATTAAAGTGAAAGTTAGAAGTGGAATGAAAGCAAAAATGAAATTGAATATGTATAGTAAGTTGATGAAGGATATGTATATATGTGTATGTTCTGTTATTAGTGTTCATGATTAATCATGGATTAAAATTTCTTTATGGATGATATTGATTTGAAATGGAGTTGAGAATGAGGAGTAAATGAAGTAGAAAAGGTGATCTTGGT
>JANZLC010000202.1:7181082-7195288 GCA_026413385.1 Erythroxylum gracilipes | reverse complement strand
ATCAGGAGTCAACAAATGCATAATTACTAGAGAAAACAGGCCTAATTTGTAGTATAAATTTGGTCCAATCATGAGCCATAGGTTGGGGAGAGTATTCGCCTCGTAAATAGTCAGGGTTAGGGATACTATATTATGTATTTTGCTTTTCTCTTCTTGTATTTATAGTTTATTTGAGCTACTGTATTTCATACTCTATTATCAATGTACATTATTCTATTGCCTAAGAACGCTAAATTAGTTGTTTAGTGATTAGGTCATATTAGAGTTTAATTAAATTTTTTTAGTGTATGTTTTGTACACTTGTTAAAAAAAAAAGATAAGGATATGGAAAGTATGGAAGAATTATTGGCCTTTGAAGATGGAGGAAGATAGTTAACTGAAGAGTATTAGGATGATATGTTTGAGAAATGTGTGCCTTTTGATTTGCTAGTTTGGCCTTTCTACATCTCTTTAATGATGTAAACAAGCAAATTGTTGTCTATATCTACTTTATTTCCTAAATAGTTTGTATCCTTTTTTCCTTGACATCAAACTTCCAATGATGAGGTCATTATATAAGGTTTAAATGATGTTGCATTACCTATGTTTAAGTGGATAGTATGTTCATTTACTTATCTTTGGGTGCTTCTAGTGATGCTTATAAGATTGTATATATGTATCCACAACCAAAAAAGGTTTAGATTTAGTTACCATTTCTTTTTCTAATGTTGAGATTTTACCTTTACATATATGTTAGTGAAAGGATTAACTAGGAAATCAACCTATAGGTTAGTAATTTGCTCGTTGACAATAGATTGAAGAATGCAAATTAAAGAGGAGCTATTTATAGGAGAACTAAGTGTATTGGAGAAGACGTTGAAAGTCTCTTTTATTAGAACTAATTGATATTCTACCTTTACATCTATTTAGACATTGGCTTTTTTTTAAAAAAAAGAGTGATTATAATCTCTTTCCTTAATATAAATTTGCAATGACCACCTAAAACTATAAACACAATGTCTTCACAATACTACATTAAATTCAAATAATGGTTAAATGTTGTGTTATTGTGGTTTAAAAGCCCCATAAAGAACTTTATGGCGTGATAATAACCCAAGAAGACAATTTTATGGATGTCCTAAATATCCTTTAAGTTTATTTTTCAATAAGGTAAAATTATTTGTGTATATGTTTAATGTTTATCTTATTAATTGTTTTCTTTCAAATTGGAAAATGTGATTTTTTTCAAGTGGTATGATGATAGATTTAGTGATAGAGTTGTTAATTTAATTCATAAATTAAAGAAAGAAATAGGTATGTTGAAGAAGGAGGCTCAATGAACCACAATTGAAACACGCACAATGTTGAAAATTGAGAAACAAAGCTAATGAAAGAAGACATATGAAGAGAAAATTGGATTGAAATTTATTTTAGTAATTATCATAATAGGTTTTTTGTGCTTATGGTGAGTGTTATAATATGGTTTGTTATAGGCAAGTGAAACTAAATTGTAGTATTTTGTTTAAAACTTGAATCATGATGAATGAAAAACCCTCATTTGAACTAAGTTGTAATAGATTGCGCTTTATATTTGTTGTTTTGTTATTCATAAAGATGTCTTAATGATGCCTAATTAGGAGTTGTAAAAATCATCAACAAGTATATACAACAGTGATTATATCACAATAAATAATCGACGTAGTATATAAGTAAATGATTGCACCACAACATCTATCCATCCATATACAAAAGTGATTGGATCTATCTGTCCATATACAAAAGTGATTAGATCTAATAACTAAAGTTCCAGTAACACATAGACAACATTAACATATAGTGGGAATCAACCACATTGTTTTCCTCATTTGCACTGACTGAGAAGGTTGATCATGTACCGGTTGATTTAATGATGCTCTCCTCCTTATTACTTGGGTTTGTAACTGTTGGGAAATGATGCTAGGTTATCATTTAAACCTTAGACCTCTTGGTTCAAAAGATAGCTTAAAAGAATGTAGATAAACTTCTCCATACTTCCGTTTACTAACATGTGAAGAGATAGTAACCTATAAACACATATGTCGTTAACAATATTCGTTTGTTAAAGTTATCAATAAAGTGACGAATGTTCGCATACTCACAATATTGTTGTATTGAATCGATACGATAATATGTTCAACAATATTATAACCAAACACTTGTGAAGAGACCTTAGTGATGAATTAATAAATATGACATAAATATCATTATTAGCTTGATAATAAAAGAATGCCATAAATATCATTAGATATATGAAGCAATACATAGTAATTAAAACAAAGTTTGATAGTCAAAGAATGTTTCATACCTATGGAGATTGCTAAGTAGGTTAAGTTAAGCCTTTATTCTTATATTTCTGACATTGTGGCCATAATTGCCACATTTCCTACATTTTTGTACTATAACCTTTTGAGTCAATTTGTTTAGATTTTGCAACTTCTTACGCTCATTTACTCCTCTCCATCCTGTTGTTTTAGGTTTTTGACATAACTCTTTTGGGTGGGGGTTTATTACTTCTTCATCAATAATAGGATAAAAAATTAATAGATTGTAACACATGGTCATACAATGCTAAGAATTTGGACTTCTTAAACCAATCATCTACAAATACCTTCGTTAGTTGCTTAGAATAGTGAACAACATTTATAACATGTTTGTAAGGATATCTATAAGACCCTCATGCCCGGCAACTACATGATTGGTGTTTACCAATCTTTACAATATGTTTGTCATCACCCTTAGACACTTCATATGCTCCATCACCATTCCAGACTATTCTTCACTACATTGCGCCTTTCTTATTCTTCTCCAATTTCTTCATAATCCTCAGCGCAACATCTTAATTTCAACCAGACATAAATTCTCTGTTATCTGTATACCTCTTCATCACCATGATTCTAATAGTTTTAAGAATGCTAATAATTGAATCTCTTACTGGTAAGATCTACCCATTAAAAGTTTCACTCATATTATTTTCGTCAACCAAACATTTTGATTCAAAAGATTGGTAGCATTTTGCCCACCTCTCCTTAGGATATTCAAACAATTCTAAAGTATATCCATGTTTTATTTTATTGTCTTTTCAGCTACTTGCTAAAATTTTCAACGTAAGTTAACTATGCACAATTCCAAAACTACTTTCGCAAATCATTTTCCTTCCAATTCATATTCCAATTATGGTATATGTGTCTATTACACATCCAATGAGTAGCATATGGTAATGTCCCTTCCATAGCCCTAATCAATCCTTATAACAATAGAAAATATTGTCAGTTTGAGTTAAATATAAAATTTATATAATAATAAACTATAAATATATAAAGAATAAAATACATTTTAGATATGCGATATAATTGTAAATCCTTCACCACTATCCTATTCTAAGTCAGAAGCCAATAGATTCTTAAACTATGTCTAAGAATTAGTATTATATTCCTCTATAATAGCCTAAACCAATGGATACATCCCTCCATCACCATCCCTCCTAACTATACTTAGTAGTTGGCCTTGGAATTGTGTCTTTAGAAAGCAACCATTAATACTAAAAATTGGCTTCAAATGCCTCCATCCTCTTTTCATGGCATCAAAAAAGTGTAAAAAATTTTAAACTACATAAAAGAGATAAAGAAGTATGAATAAATGAATAAGTATAGTTGTTGATGATATGTATAAATATATTATAATACTTTTACATGTAATATAAAAGTTTCTTCATTCCTTGCTAGCTGTAACACTACTGTTGATCCTAGATTAGCTTGACATATTCATTCATATAATCAATTGCCCTCTCTTTTCTCAATCTCCTCTTTGATCTACACATACTTGAGTTAACAAATTTATTAAATTTTTCTGTGGATTCTTCAACCATCTTTGTTGTCGGGATATTAGGCTTCTCAAGTATTCTTTCCCTAAAATTTCTCATAAGTAACTTAGCTTAAACTAATTTAGGTTTGCTGGTAGAAAAATAACTATGCTCAGGATTGTATGTCTTCACTTTGAAACACTGTTCATTTTTATCATAACTAACATACAACTCATATGGCCATCCTTTGATACATCAAACTCTAATCCGATGACTTTCAATTTTTTTAAAACTTGAAATTGTATCATGTTCATACTGCATAATCTATAACAAAATCTCTAAATTCTTTAGTTGATTCGAAATTCATCCCTAATCTGCAATGTGCAACCACTTTAGGTTAATTATACCTAATACTAGTCCTAGGTCTCCGTAATGGTTCACTAGGCTCTTCTCTGCTTGGATATTTATCACTATCAATTAAAATATCACAATCAGTTGAGTCAATTTCAATTGTTGGTTATCATTAGGAATGTTAACTTGTATAAAACCCTCATCTTGGTCTCTTTCATAATCATACAGCTCTTTATCAAATCCTACATCAACTCCTTCACCAACTCCCACACCAAATCCTTCCTCCACTAGCTTCTTCAACATATGCATCATCAAGATAGTCTACCCTCATACCACAACTTCTCTCCTCACCCTTACCATCTCCATCTTCTCTTCCAGTTATAGGCAATATCTCAGGTACAAGGATTGGGGTGTCTAATAAATGAGCTACATAAACATCAATCATTTGGTGATTTTCATAAGGTTAATAAGCCTTAGAAAACTTTGATTTGATTTAATCAATCTCAACGAATCACTAAATTTAAAAGCGAGTACACTGTAATAGGGCTTATGCATTTGAAGATATCCTAACTCCTTTCCCATCTCATGTTTTACCACTAGCTAACATACTCAAGGTCTACTTTATCAAAAACACTTGTTTGCCCATCAGCTTATTTCAACTCCAGTTTTATTACAAACTTTCTACCATAAAACAACCTTATACTATCAAACTAGGCCATCATACACTATTCACAAGTAAGGGGAAAGAATTATAGCCAAATTAAAGGGAATATTCACTTGAAAATAGATAAATCGTTCACACCATAGATTAAACTTATAAAAAATTAGATTACTTAGTTTTTATCAACCTTAAAAGAAAGTAGATTACTTAGTTTTTATCAACTTTTTATAATTCATGCATTTAAAATTATACCCAATCACAAACATGTTAAGTTATATACAAATGCACTAACCAAGGTCATGTTGAATGATTAAATAAACTTCTCATTAGATCCAATAGGTTAAAAAATGCTCATAATTGAACCTCTTATTCTAAAGATATTAGATAAAATACTCATAATTGAACCTCTCATCAAGGATTGAATTCATGAGATAGATAGGTTCAATTAATGCATATTACTATAAGACATCCAAAATAGGTCCTTTAAGAGAGGATTAAGAGTCCAAATGAAATATAACTTTTGGTTATAAAATTCACAAAAGATAAAAGCAGTAGTTGGAAGCTTTATTCTAAGTTATTAATTTACTAGGCTTTAGGTTTAAGGAATGGGATTTTTGTAGCATTTTGTAACACGCTTAAAAACTATCAACAAGTATAAATATAAATTTATCCTAAAATTTGTCAACTAAAGATCCATTTACAAGTAACATACTTCATAAAAGCAAATAGAGTCTTTTACAAATTGAGTCCAATGTCACAATGCATTGAAAAGAATACATAAGCAAGCAACTTATAACTTTTATAGTAAAGATTATAGTTTTTGTTATTTTCTTGAATAAGGATAACTTTGTAGTACAAGTTTGTTCTATAGAAAATTAAAATTTTTCATACTAATGTTAAGGTTATGTTTTAAGTTGTTGTCCTTGTAAAGAATATGTATATGTAACTAACATAAAAGATATTTTCTCAATGACATTCTAAAATTTAACAGGTTGTAAGTGGAGAGGTATGATTTTACTACATAAAGATCAATACCACAAAAGTATTAAAGAGAGAGTAATAAATTGATTTCTCCCTATGTAGTGAAATCTTAAATCCTATGAAATTATTGTAAGATATCTAACATGCAACAATATTGAATGTTTACAATCATAATTAACTTTGCAACTTAGTGTTTAATATTTAGATGATCAAAGGAAATTCAATAAATTCAATCTCTTATAACTCTGTTACTTTTATCTTTACCAACCCATTCACCTGCCAACAAGAAATCCTCACAACAAAATCATAGAATAGAGGATTACAAGTTTACAACATATACAACATATATGAAATAACATAAACATAAACAAAAACTAGGTGAAAGAAATCATCGAATCAATAAGAAATAGAGGACTACAACATATAATAAACATAAACTAAAAGTTAGACAAAACAATGGACCTACCATGATTTATTATCCTATCTTGTTTCCCAAAAACCAGATAAAGGTTGCGAGAGGCGATTGGGCCTGCTACTGCTGCGATTAAACTAGCAAAAAAGCGTGCAAGATTCTCCAAACGTTTGAACGAAGTAAGATAGTCAGGGATTTTGTTCTACAATGAGAGATTTTGTGATTTATGGATTGTAAAGGTTGTAAATTAGGGATTTTAAGAAAGATTAAATGGTGAGTATTAAAGAGATTTTGTGAAGGATAAAATAGCAAAATTGAAATTTTAAAGCTCACTTTTATTTAAATAAAAGAATGTCACGTAAATAATTGTTGAGTCTCACTAATGTACAATTTTTTTAAAAAAAGTCACATTGTATATATCATAACATCTAATTAATAAAGGATAACCCTACTTAGATTTTGATACTTATATGATCTATTTCGAACATTTTGTAAATGTTGAACGTTATAAAACTTTAAGGTTAAACTTATATGATGTAAATAATAGGATTTAAAATAAACTTTTGGCTTATGTTTTCATGGCAACCTTGCTTCAATACGCCCGTTTTCAGGTTTAATTATTGCAAGCTTTTTAAATAACAAAATTCCAATCGAACAAAAGTAGAAACACAGCGAAGAACATTTACAGTACTTCAATGTCCACTGGCAAATAAAACCCATATAGGAAGCATGATTAATCTTCTTAAGAAGTCCCATCGTCATCCTCGTAAGAAAACGCCTTCAGGATTGGTGACAAAGGTTTTCAAACCCCATATACTCTCGATTCTCCAGCTTCTCAACCATGTTGGCTATTCCTACTCCACCTGCAGGTGGTATGATATGAACACGTAAAACCAGATTAAGGAGAAACATGAGGACCTTTTCCTAGTGTACAGTAATGAAGTTCCAGGGATAAGTAGACTCTTACCTAAGCTAATAGCACTGACGAAGATTGTCAAAGTCAATATGAATATGATTATCGATGCCCTCCCAAGTACCGCAACTATCTTTCTCACCACATGCTGACCAGCCAAGGCAGCAATCGTTGCCACCAAAACAAAGTATCCAGCTGCAGCAATGAAAGAAAAGGTATTAATGGGTTAATATATCTTTAGCTACTTAGCTTTAGTCGATGATCACAACACATATTGCGGAACTCGCATTTCGGGTCTAGTTGGAAGAATCTTTTATCATCGAGCCTTGCGACTCAGTAGTAGAGGAAGTTTAGGACTTACTTCAGTCGTCAGATTCAATTCTTGATGAAAACTTTGCACTTGGAAAAGTAAACAGAAAAATTTTATAAAGCATTTCATGGTTACTACCACATACCATAAGGGATTGGGAAACGGTTGAGGAGGTAATACTCGACAACAGACATAGAAGACGAAAACGCCATAGAGAAAGTTGATGTTGCACTTGCTACCTGAAAATTGAAACAGTACAAATGCGTTATGCAAATGGTCGGATGATCACGATTCAATCTTGCAGAAGATACGCCATGGCACCTGAGGAGGAATTCCCAGTTCGAGAAAAAGAGGTCCCAAAATGAAGCCACCTCCTAAGCCAAGTAGTCCACCTACCATGCCTGCTATTATTCCACATGAACAGTAGAGCATGATCTGATACAACTTCCAATTTGTAATCTCCTTTCCTTTGGATGCTATCACTCTTTTCCCTTTGCACAGGCATATGGCTTCGAAAAATGTGACAGAGACAGCTATTGGTACCTACAGAACATTAAACTATTTGATTGGAAGATGGCCTATTTCAAAGTTGTGATCTCCAAATCATACTTGTCAGGCTCAGTTGCACTTGGAATAGGGTTATTATATTGTGTGCTTTTTATGCTACTACGAAGTACTCAATAATCCATTCTGTTCTTATAATATCTTAGCATCCAAGTATACTTTTCCAGCTCAGAATCCACACATTCGGTCTCCTGTGTAGCCTAACAACACTTGCAACATGTTTTGGCTAGTTGAACAGATTTACGACAATAGCTTTCTGCTAGGATTTTTGTAGCAAGTGTTGTCAAAACTTAGATTTCCTTGTCTGTTTGTTCGAGCAGATTGTCAAAAGATGGTCATTTTTTGTAAAGCATTTCTTGTATATTAAGAAACATCCAAGCTCTACTAGGATTTGAACCACCGTGGAGAATGTACGTAATCTATTCTAAATGAACAACGAGCCTATATAGAGTTCACCTGCAAAGAGTTCAGTATCCAGTAGGCAACAGAGCAGGCTGTGACATGTTCCTGCATAAGGATTCAAGTGAAACAGGTTTATAATAGATACGTAGCGAATTAAATGTTGATTCATGGACAACTAAGAAATAAAATTTAAAAAGGAAATTTGACTGATTCCTAACTTAATCTATTTGTTTTGATTTTTTTCTATTGGATAAACTTCATCTTAGATTCTTTATCTGATTAGAACAGCTTACCTTAGCAATTTGAACAGCAAGGAAGCTTAGCCACACATAAAAAAGCAGGCTTAACTCTTTCCATTGAATGTTGTGCAATATGGCAACCTGAAAGGAAGTGATGTTGATATCATTTTCAGAATTATGTAAAACTGGGGCAATGGTATTACTGTTCAACTCACCTCTTCATCTCTGAGAGCAGCTGGACCACTTGGAAGTGGTTTGTAATCTTGTTCAGAATCACCTGAAAAGTTTTAATTTTTCTTGAATGATTAGCCAAACCGAAATCTTAAAACTTTGTTTATCATTTGTGAGAAACTTGTGGGGGTGTCCATCGTTGAGCCTTAATCTGATATTCGTAAATTTTTTCAGATATGGAGGAAACCGTTGGGAACTCACCTGTTGGCTTGGACTCTGGTTCCAATTGCTTTGCAGCTTCCTAAATGTCAATCAGAGATTAATGAGCCAACAACAGGAGCCACTAAAAGTTAAAATTTGCTAGTTAAAGCGTTACCTTCTTCATCATTGTCTCTTTCTTCCAGGTATCTATTCCTTTGAAAAGAGCTTTAATAGACGTACCTGCAAGATTTTCCCTATTAATACCATTCTACTTGGGGATTATGCATACGAATTCGGATGAATTCTTTTTTCTCTGCTTAGCAAAACCATTTTGACTCTTAAAAATTGACATGGAACAATTGTAGCAACGAATTTACCTAGGAAGAGGATTATGAGGAGCACTGTGACCATCCAATCCGCGAACATGACATTAAAAGCAACTCCGATGCTAATTCCAAGCATGAGCATGGGCTGAAAGAGGAGTGCCAGATCGTAGTCAATTAGGGGCATGTCTAATGTTGGGTGTCGAAGTCTCAGGTTGTAGTAGACTGTTGATCCTGCTGCACCCATGATCATGCCTGCAGTCAAATGTAACAATGAGATATGAAAAGCGAGAGTTGGCTCCAGCCATTTAGTGATTAAGGTTAAATTTGAATGTCTTTTGGCAATCACTTACACTTAGAAATTGCTGTGGAACTCTTGGGATCGAAACCGATAATCAATGTAAGCATTGGTACAAAGATTCCACCACCTCCGACCCCACCAACGCTGCCCAATGCTGCTCCAAAGAATCCAACTATGCTTCCTACCACAATCTTCCAACCAAACTCCATCTCCTGCTTAGCCAACAAAATTCACAATTCAAAACAAAAAAATGACAAGCAATGAAAGTAGAAGAACAATTTAATACAGATTCGTGGAGTCTATAATAACTATCAAGATTTGCAGCCAACTAATACAAAGATAAATGAGGTCTCACCGGCCAGACAGGCACATAAGAAGACTTGCCACTTTGCCAAAGGAAATGAGTCAGTCTTTCTATAAAACCTGGCCTCATTTCAGTAGCGACCAAGGTTTCTGGTCTCTTGTCTTTCAATGGTCTCTCAGTATTGATCCTGCTACTCATCATGGCCAGACACAAGAACATTAACATTGGTAGAGCTCTCGGGATATGGACAATTTTGGCCATTTAGATAGCTCCAGAATGTGAGAGAAAACAAAGCAAGTGTTCAAGAACACGGTAACTTATTGTATGGTATTTTCTTCTGAACTTAGTTGGCTTGATCAGTTTGTTGGCTATCTGCTATAAGCATGAGCTAGGAAGTTCTGAATCGGGGAAATAATCATGGAAGAAAAGAGAAAGAAGTGCACTCAAAGTACCTCCTTGATGTCTAAATATATAACCCTTATTCTTTTTCCTACGTTTCAGTTGCTACAGTTTGTCCTATAAATAAATCAATCCAATTGGTTTCATATTTTGGGTCTTTTTTATTATTAAATATTTAATAATTAATATTATGATAAAATCATGTCATCAATGTTGTATAATTAAATAATTATATTATTATTTATAAATTGTTATTAGCTGTTATTCAATCAAGAAAAGATATTGAAAATTATTGAAATCCAATTTTAATATATTATCTTAAATTATACTTAATTGAAAATTTTAAAATTTAATGAATCAAATCATTATTATTAATTAATAATATAATTTATATATATCACTAATATAAAATGTAATTATTTAAATTTACTAAAATTATGATTTAATTATAAAATTAGATTTTTTTAAAAAAAAATTAGAGATTTGTAAATGTAGTTTCTATGTAAAAATATTGACACCAACACGTGAATATTATATGATTTGTTTCATCAAACAAGAATAGAAGAATCCTAATTAGATTTGCCCTTAATCTTAATTTTCTTGATAATGATTTCAAATTGTGTATTGAAGTGATTTGATTTAAAATTATAAACATGATTCTATTGCGCAATAGTTAAATTACGGTTGATTTTGCAACACTAATCATATGGGTTCTGTTCCTCTCTATCTTGCAAACGTTTGTCCTGTTTCTGATTGTCTTGCCAAGCTTGTTCATGTGTGGTGTGCCGTTGGAGTAAAATCCTACCGTTAGAAATACCAGGAAGGAAAACTTCTCGTTTGCCAATGTTCATAACTTGGTTACTTGTTTCACAAGGTTCTATCTCCATGCATGTCACTTATTTTCCTGATTTCATTCCACGTAATTCTGCAGTTTCCGACAATTGGAGTACAACTGCCAACTAGAAAGGTGAAAAAAGTTTGATACGAATTACTTAGCTTTTACTCTTTATCCATATTCCTATGTTGGAAGCTTCGTAGCTTCTTCAAGAACTCCTAACAACGGTAACATTTAAGGATGTTGTTTAAATGCTAGTCCATTGCTCTAAATGCTTCTCCAACAAGCTATTTTTGTCCATGTTCAACCTAATGTCGCCCATTTTGTACTTTAAATTACTGTCAACGAAACAACCAATCTACAAAACAAGAAGTTGAATCAAACAAGCCAATTAGAAAGCTAAGAAAATTCGAAGAAGCAGCAGTAATCTTCCAACAAGAAAGTACGGCCTTTTGTTTCCCCACTTGCCTTCTCCAAAGCTTTGCAGTAATAGCGCCAACTTGGCAATCAGTATTGAGCATATACCATTGCTGTCGCTGCTTTATGTCATCGGATACCCTCTTCCAACTAGAAATAGAAAGACCAAACTAGTCAGCCTTAAAACTCTGTATAGTTGTGTGTATATATACGTATATATAAGGTTGAGATTTGCATATGTTATATAAGATTAATGAATTATAGTTAAATAATAACTGCATTCATTATTTTATTAATTGTAATTACTATTTATAAAAATACAGTTATTTCAAAAGAAATAAACAAGAACTGTCTTTTTTCATAATTCTATAAAAATTAAAATTTCTAAAATTATTAACTTTTTTTTTCACAAATCAAGATTCGTTTAACTTTTTTAAAAAGGTACTTTTATTAAATAAATTTATGTTCATAAAAATTATTGAATTTATAATCTGGAGTATTACAGAATTAATGCTAACATGCATGAGAGTTTTGATTTTAAGAATCGATAATTTTTTACTTTAAAAATTAATTAAAATCTTTTTTTAAACGTATAATTATAAGATTATACTTTTGCTGCCTCATAAATTTGCAGTTCTCTGTTTTGCATTCTCAATTTGTTCCGTTGTGGACATTTACACGAGGGTCTTGATTTTGGATTCTTTATTGTGACTTCGATTTATGTGCACATAACTTTTGAAGAAACGTTCGGTTCTTTGTTGGGAGCGAGAAGAACCTAGAAAGGGAAGCAAAGCTTCTTATCTTCTTGTTCGTTTTGGGTTTAGTGAATAGTATGGTGTTAGGATAACAAAAAGGGTGTCACAGCCTTTAGACGTGTCGTGGTAACACGAATCTTTTTCTGCAGTACATATGAATGAGTTGCGTAGAGGAATCCTATGTGCTACTTAACATGTTATAATCTTATTTTTGCCTCAAAAGGATGTTATTTTAGGCTTGTTTACACGTTAAACGATATAATATGTTCTAATCCTGTTTTACTTCAAAACGTCATTTTAGGTTTGCTTACATAGAAAATAATATCATTTTGAAACAAAAATAGGGTTAAAATAGATTTCATAATACAGAAAATCTGAACCCATACGTAGATGCCTTTTATAAAGATATTATTATTGGATAATCAAGACATATCCCATTATAGATTAATTAAGTTTAAAATTAGTTTTGTGATTAAAAAATATATATCATATTAAATAGAGATGTCAATGAGTCGGGCATAACTAGGAGCAGTGGCCCTACGAGTCAAAATGGGTCAACCCATGGCCTAGCTTGTAGCTCGATGGACCACAAGCGGGCCGGCCAACCCACCCACCATACAATATTTTTTTAGAAAAGTTTCAAAAACGACCAAATCAACGACCTGATCAATTAAGGCCAAAATCGAACTGGTCCGGCTTGTGCCCTTTTTGACATCTTTAATATTAAAGTACGAACAATTATTACTGTTCTCTCTAATTTTTACTTAATTAAAATTAATATTGAGGTAAATGAAAAAACGGAGTTTAACTTTGATATATACATATTATGTTGTATGATTAAACCATGATTATGTCATACGAATTAAACAGGAGGTTGATAAACATTTCCATTAAATGACTCATATTTTGTAGTTTAATTGTTTAAGTTTAATTTCTCTTAGTTACTTGAACGAGTTTATTCAAGAAAATAATTATTGAATAAAATAAATATTTTATTTTATGTCACTAGAGCATAAAATACAAAATTAAATGAAAATTCAGTTTGACTGAGCTCCTCTTTCTCTCTTTCTGCTATTTATTTGCCTATAAAAGAACACAGTTAATTTCATTCCAAAAAATTGTATTTGGAAAACAAAGGTCAAGAGAGAAAAATTATTTTATCAAAATTATAATTTTTAAAATCATCAATTTTCATTACGGATCTCAATATATTTTCTTAAATAAATTTAAGTTTGTGAAAATTATTGGATTCTAAAATTTACGATATTACAAAATTAATGCTAACATACCCTTTTCGTGCTAACCAGTATATATCAAAGGTTTTTGGGGTGTTTATCAGTTTCGACTGAGTTTAGACTTGGGTACCTTGGAATTAAGGATGGCAGTAAGGCTTGGGTTCAATCCTAAGATAATAGGTTAGATTTATTCGAACGAACTTCGAGCTAGACTCAAACCTGAAACTCAATCCAAAAAACTTGTACAGTATAACATCTGAATAAAATGACGCCTTTTTGAATGATCTATAGCCTAAATTAAAGCAACGTGAGGCTATTCGAACTTTAACTTAACTTAGACCATTAGTCTAAAAGTCGCCTGACCTCATTCGACCTGACCCAATACCATCTTAGTTTTACCTCCATAACATGTATTTATGAAGGAGACAGAGTTATGTCTAGAATAGGAGATTTTATCTGATGAGTTTGGCTCCTTTGTTATTCTATATTGGTTGAGGACAACAATTGAGGCCAAGCTCTTACCTATATAAGGAGGGTATTGCCTCCTTGTTTAGTGCACCAACTTAAGTCAAAGATTTGTAGTACAAATTTGACTCTAGTTAAATTCCTCTTTTG